>CM050326.1:3198730-3373730 GCA_027475135.1 Bactrocera correcta
ATCAATAAAAGTTGTGAACTTAATCCCACACAATTGCCAAAACTACGCACAACAATAAATATTTGTTTGTTTGTATGGTTTTAGTATCAGCCAAAATTATGCGCCAGCTGCCGTAAAATTGATGAAGTTGTTAGCGCAGAAGATTTTAGCATGCTTGACAATACCCTTAATCACAATTAACACGCTGGTCGTTAGTTTATGTTGTGGTTTCGAACACTAACTTTATTGTTGTTGTTTTTTATTTTCTTATTAGCTACTACTGCTACTTGTTACCACTACCAGCAACTCCCGCTGCCGCTGCCATAACGACTAATTATGAAAAATGTGCGGAGCAGAGCTTCAAACAGAAGCTCACAACGCCGGCTTAACGCAGAAAAGCTACACGGAAAGTTATCACGATGTGTTTTTAAATAGCGGCAACATTAACGGAATATTTGATTTAGAAATCATAATTTTGTTTTGATATTTTGCGTTTATGAGCTATATTTTGCATAAATGTTCAAAAAGTTTTACATTAAATAACGGAAGATTTTTTGACATTTGTGGAAGATTATTTACCGGAAAATTCTACAGATGCTTTTCAACATCTAGATTTTTTTAACCTATGCACTGCTAATAACATTCACAATTATTGGAAATTTTCAAAATATAAATCCTAGAATCGAGTTTTTGGACCATTTTTGGTGTTTAGCATTAAACACGGAGCTTACAAAAAAAAAGTATTTATATAGAACTCGGTTGCGATATAAATATTTGATATTTAAAATAAATTTGCTGTTTAGCGTTAAATACTAGAGTTAAACACGGAGTTTACCAAATCGAAAAAAAAAACTCTTTAACTCGTCTATAACACAAATATTAAACATGTAAAATTGGGTCGGTGTTTAAAGTTAAACACAACTGATAAAAACGGAGTTTAGAAAATAAAAAAAAAAATCTTTAACTCGCGTTTAACACAAAAATTTAAAACCACTTTGGTGTTTAACGTCAAACACTACTGCTAAACACGGAGTTTACCAATTCAGTGTTTGATGTTAAGCACGACTGACGGAAACGGAGTTTAGTACTTCAAAAACTCTTCTTTAACTCGTCTTTAAGACCAATATCTAAAACCAATTTGGTTTTTAACGGTTTAACGTTAAAAACTTCTGATAAACACGGAGTCTACCAAATCAAAAAACTCTTTAACTTGTCTATAACACAAATATTAAACATGTAAGGTCGGTGTTTAAAGTTAAACACTACTGGAGCTTACAAAAAAAAATCTGTAACTCGTGTTTAACAAAAAATTTAAAACTACTTTGGTGTTTAACGTTAAACACTACTGTTAAATACGGAGTTTACCAATTCGGTGTTTGATGTTAAACACTACTGACGGAAACGGAGTTTACTACATCAAAAATTCTTCTTTAACTCGCCTTTAACACCAATATCTAAAACCAATTTGGTGTTTAACATTAAACCCTTCTGATAAACACGGAGTTTACTAAATCAGAAAAATTATTTTACTCGTTTATAACACAAATGTTTCATTTTTTAATATCAATTTGTTGTTTAAAGTTAAACACTATTGGTAAACACACAGTTTACAACAAATGATTCTTTAACTCGCCTTAAATATAAGGTGAAGTTCTGAGTTTCTTAAACACATTCAAATCTATATTCGATGTTGCATAACACCAACCGCTAAACTCGAGTTATAAAACTCGCAGAAACCAATTTTTCCGGTAAACTCATATTTATTGAGATAATATTTTAGTAGATGAGAGACTTCTTTATTTAAGCCGAGTTTAAATAAAGACATACTAAATTTTTCGAATATGAAAAATAATTAATTACCAAATTGGCTCACGTAGATGCTACGAAACTGACACGCCTAGTAGCGCCAAGCTCAGCCATTACCACCGCATGTGTGTAAGAAACTCATGATTAACGAAGAGATTTTATCAATATCTGCCGCGCTACAGCACAGCCACTCGCAAACAGCCGCTAGGAATATCAAGCGATCGATGGCTAGATAAATGTGCTAGATAGCATAATGTAGAGACACCTGCTTAGCACTGTATTCAGTGTGTGTATGTATGTGTTTGTTGAAGATTCACATGCTCATAAATTTTTTCTCACTCGATTAATTTGAAAACCTAAAATTTCTTTATGCGCAATTAATCATTTTAATTAGCTAATTAAGCACGACGACGAGTTTTTAATTTGAAATACATGAATTTCGAAAATTCATATATATTCATACGAGTATAATATTTTGCAGTTTTATTTAGCTATTTATGCCGCTGAGAGCATTGATATTCAGATATATGTGCATATATACTACTAAGTGCTCGGCACTGCCGCCAAATGCTGGTTATGTTAATATGTATACTGGTTTTTTTAGCATAAGTGTTTATAATTTATTTATTAGGATAATACAATACAACATATTAAGAAATGTTGCGAAAAAATTAATTATAAGTAGGTTTAGGGCCAAGTTACATGAGCCCTTATTCACGAATATGTGGATTCAGCAAATTTGTGCCGTCAAAGTGAACTGGTTAGTTCTTCTAATCAAAGCCATTTTTCTAAAAACATTGGTTCAAACTTAATACTACTAGACTAAATGTTTATTATTCATTTCAAAACTGCGCGAATCCAGCGCGATTAGTTAAAATGCCGCGTGCAAGTTCACTTGTCCATACGTATCCATACCACATATAGCTATATACATATATTGTGTATGTATGTTTATATATATTTACTGGAAATAAATTCGTATACTTAACTTTGACATATTTATGAGTCGTGAGGTAGAGTTCAAGTATAAGACAGCACGTGCTAGTGTTATATACATACAAGCTTATGCAAATCTAGTCTTTAGTTGTGAAAATAAATATATTTCATTAAGGCTTAAATATACATGCTACATGAGCCATGATGCTCTTCCACAAATTAAAGATTATATTCTACTTAGCAGCTGCTGGATGGCTCTGAATAAACTTATGAGTTGGGAAGTTTCAAGAATTCCATCGTTTTCGAGCCAAATTTTGATCAGCGATGTGGCCCATTTCTAGCTCAATGCATATGTGAAGAAGCAAATTCGTATTAGGGACGAAGAGTAGCCTGAAGAGTTTCGAGAGCTGTCATGTCAACCATAAAAAATAACGGTTTGGTGTGGATTGTGAGACGATCCATAACACTTCGGTAAGCATATAATTTGACATTTTGGGCCTGTCAAGCGTTTTTTCGAATTAGTATTCTTAAATTTCTGTAATTTTATAGTACTGTTAGTGACATGTATGCCAATTTTCAAGTCAAAATATTCATTAGCATTTGAGATATGTATGCGTAGTTTTCTGAGGCTCTAAAACTGGATTCTTCGATTTTTACTATGTTTGAAATTATTAAAGAAAGAAGTGCGAAAATGCACCATCTCATACTGCATCAATTATACCTGATCATTTCGCCATATTTTCAACGAATATCGTCCCGCAACCACGGCATGCGCTTTGACGTGTAGCTTCTGGCTATTCAACAAATTCACATGACCATACCAAGGACACCCTTTTGACTCAATATATATATAAAAGCTGAATCAAAGAAGATTCTGATGGCCATCACGAGAAGGATTTTTCCAAGTGCTATGTTGACTAAAAAATTCGTTGGCATGAGTGTGTTGCAGCGGGAGTGAATTACTTTGAAGGAGATGAAATGTAAGAAACCGTAAGACTGTTTCCTGTCATAACATCACCCGTGTTGTTCCCCAGTTGCAAGTAGAAATGCTCGAACGAATCAACGAAAGTTGGACTAAATTTATCGATCATCTGAGACATAGCCGCGGTCAACATTATGAAAGAGATAATTTTCAAAAAAAAAAATGCCAAAAAATATTCTTTCGAATAATAATAAACATTTCCCATTACAATTGAGATTCCTTGTATTTTCTAAAAAAAAAATTAAAATTTTAAAAATATGTTTTATAATTCTAAATTAATGGAAATTTTAATTTAATGACAAACTAATATTGAGTCAAACACTTAAATCTTAAAATCACTTCTATATTTTCCAATAATAAATATTAACTATGATAAATATTTAATTTATTTTTACCTATTAAGAAGTCCAAATAATAAAAATATTGCAAAAAAGCATAAATTCAAATAAGCGCACACACACGCGCGCATTTCCAATCCGGTGACATATGGCATTTAAATTTATTAGCTCAGCGGCTTCCTGTCGCGCTCACAGCCAATCTCGCCGTTTCGCATAGTTCGTGAGCGCTTGCGCGTTTTTGTGCCGACTATGCGGCGTGCGTGTAGGTAGCGTTTTAATTTGAGTTTATTTTTCATTTTATTTTAAATAATTTGACTATATTTACAGGCAATATTAGCATTTAGTATATTACTAGCATGTTACTCTAACGATAATTGGTAAAACAGGAAACTAGCAGACTGTACTAGACTAACAGACTAACTTGCCAATAGACTGGTATCAATTTGCTTGTCACCAACTACTCACACCTGCCAAACAACAACTCATTCCGGTTTGGTGACACTCAATAATTTCAGAATAATAATGCGAGATAAGGAAACAAAGTGCATGTAAAATGAGGCTTACATAATTGAATACAAGTTAGTTGCATTTACTTAAACTATGCGTTCAAAGGGAAGCACATTCTTTATTGAGAGGGTGCTTCCATACAAGGGGGGTCTATGAAGTGTGATATTTATGAATATGTATAGTTGAGAAGACATTTTTTGTTTTACATATCCATGAATTAGGTTTATTTGTAGTAATGAACTTTTTTATGGCCTATATGGCTGCCTGTTGGCGATCTAGATCTTGTCACTTTAGGACTACAAACTGCGGGAATATATTCGGTTCTTCAGTTTAGACATAATCGTGCTTACTCTCTTCATTTATTTTAAAGAAAAGAAGTAAAATAAAGTTGATTGTGTTGAAAACAACCTTTTTAATCTATGGATACCGGTATATAACTTTTCTCTCTATCTCTCTCGCACTGGTTTTCTCTACTCCTCTTGCATTTTTTTTTTGTTTGAAGAAAATGAAGTTTATTATGCTGAAAAATATATATATATTTTATAGATAGCGATGTATACTTTTTTTCTCTCTCGCTTTTCGCTTTCTCTCTTCTCTCTCCGTCTTTCTCTATCTCTCTCTCTCGTTATGGTGAAGAGAAGAAAGTTAATTATGTGGAAGTTTGTCTTTTTATTCTATCAATAACGGTATGTACTTTTTACTCTCTTCTCTCTCTGTTTTTCTCATTTCTGTCTCATTGTTTCGAAGAAAGAAAAGTTAATTTTGTTGAAAGTTATCTTTTTATTCTATAAATAATCTCTATCTCTCTTACTCTTTTATCTCTTTGTCTTTCTTTACTTCTCTCTCACAATTTTGAAGAAAAGTAGGTTAACTATGTTGAAAATTATTTTTCAATTTTCTACGTAATCGTATACTTGTTTAATCTCTCTCTCTCTCTTCTCCCTCCATCTTTTTCTTTCTCTCCCTATCACTATTTTTAAGAAAAAAAGTTTTTTATGTTGAAAATTATCTCTTTATTCTATAGATAACTTTTTTCTCTCTCTCTCTTTCGTCCTTTCTTCTCCGTCTTTTTCTATCCCTCTCATATTAGTTTAAAGAAAAGAAGTAAAAGAAAGTTAATTTTGTCGAAAACCATAATTTTTTCTTATTTTATTGAGAAAGGTATACACTTTTTTCCCCCGCACTCTATCTTGTCTATATTCTCTTTCTCTCCCGATATTCTTTTTTATTCGCCTCTCTCTCTCTCTTTCATATTACAGCAAAAATCTAAACCAGCAATTAATTTCGAATTAATTTTAACGCCATTACATTACGCCATAACATTTCTAGTAAATTTTCTTTGCAACCTTGCCAAGGGTATATGATTTTTATGCAAATCAAAAAATGCAAAATAGTTTCCATTCTCTAGTTTATGCAAATATTTGCCCTTAATACTAGTATTAGCGATAGTGACACCACAATTAGATGCACAAGGGTGCATCGCCACAATATTTTGCATTGCAATTGATTGGAAAAATACAAAGTTAGACTGAAAATTTATGCGGATGCAATGCTACTAGTCAAAAAATAAATAGAATAAGTGTGAAACTGTTGTTACAGCCAATAAACATATATAAATATGCATTAGCAGGCAAGATAGCCCGTAAGAGTTAAATAAATTCAAGATTTAACGTCAGCAAAGCGCTGAAACTCAAAATAAAAAATAAATAAATGCGAAAAATGTAAGAAGCGTGTTTTCATAAATCAAAGCAACTTGCGGATTCGCAGATAACAATATTAAACACTCCAACCCGTTTGTGACGTCTGTGCAATTAACGGGTGATTTTTTTGAGGTTAGGATTTTCATGCAGTAGTATTTGACAGATCACGTGGGATGTCAGACATGGTGTCAAAGAGAAAGATGCTCAGTATGCTTTGACATTTCATCATGAATAGACTTACTAACGAGCAACGCTTGCAAATCATTGAATTTTATTACCAAAATCAGTGTTCGGTTCGAAATGTGTTTCGCGTCCGTGTCCGATGAGCGATGAGGCTCATTTCTGGTTGAATGGCTACGTAAATAAGCAAAATTGCCGCATTTGGGGTGAAGAGCAACCAGAAGCCGTTCAAGAACTGCCCATGCATCCCGAAAAATGCACTGTTTGGTGTGGTTTGTACGCTGGTGGAATCATTGGACCGTATTTTTTCAAAGATGCTGTTGGACGCAACGTTACGGTGAATGGCGATCGCTATCGTTCGATGCTAACAAACTTTTTGTTGCCAAAAATGGAAGAACTGAACTTGGTTGACATGTGGTTTCAACAAGATGGCGCTACATGCCACACAGCTCGCGATTCTATGGCCATTTTGAGGGAAAACTTCGGACAACAATTCATCTCAAGAAATGGACCCGTAAGTTGGCCACCAAGATCATGCGATTTAACGCCTTTAGACTATTTTTTGTGGGGCTACGTCAAGTCTAAAGTCTACAGAAATAAGCCAGCAACTATTCCAGCTTTGGAAGACAACATTTCCGAAGAAATTCGGGCTATTCCGGCCGAAATGCTCGAAAAAGTTGCCCAAAATTGGACTTTCCGAATGGACCACCTAAGACGCAGCCGCGGTCAACATTTAAATGAAATTATCTTCAAAAAGTAAATGTCATGAACCAATCTAACGTTTCAAATAAAGAACCGATGAGATTTTGCAAATTTTATGCGTTTTTTTTTTTAAAAAAGTTATCAAGCTCTTAAAAAATCACCCTATAGTTAATATTAAATATGTAATTTGCATTAAAGCGAGACTTCTGTAAATGTTTACTTCTGTAAAGTTCTAGTAAAACCGGGAATCTTATGCTTTTAAAAAAATTGTATTGCTTGGCGTGAAAACTAGAAACGGACTGATGCTTGCGGTTTTACATAATTGGTTTAATCACTACGAGTTAGCTAATGAATTGATTAGTTATGAATGTTTAGTGAACGTGCCGTAAATATTTTGACGCTTTTCGTTGATAGACTAGTGCAGAAACCTTTGAAGGTGATCAAAACTAAAGAAATTCATAAGAGATTAAGTTCGATAAGGAAAGATAGTATAATAACCATTGAAGAAAATATAATTTGCTGCCGATCTGCGGTCGGAAAAAGGTAGGGGGAAGAACGTGGTTGAATTTTAAAGGGCTAAGAATGGTTGAACTCGAATTGTGGCAAAACTGCAAGCCTTAATGACAAATGTTATATGACAATATTGTAAGTACTGAAAAGTTCTATAACTTTTTTGCATAGATTTTCACATAAAGTCAAAATTTATGTGAAATTTCAAACAACCAAGCTTTTGAAGTTTTTATCTTTATTTTGAACAAAATTTCTTTTCTTTCATGAAACTGGTGGAAACTTAAATTCTTGTGTCCCAAACACACTCTAATTTGTGCACTCTTTCAACATGTTGCTACAAATTATAATAGTTTTGTTCAGCTAACTGTAGTATACAAATAGTATGCATCAGTAGTATGTAATTGAGATACTTAAAGGGGTATTCTACTCTAGAATTTTGAAAAATTCTTTTTTTTTCATATATTTAATGTTCTTCAAAAATATGACCTTGGAAGGACTCAACTCAACCTTTTTTTCGGAGACACAGTCGATTTTGTCAGGTGGCGCCCGTGTTCACTAGAATTGTCTCTTAAACTTTAAACGCGTTTTTCTCGAAATTACTTTTTCCACACGGTATCGGCATTATCTCAAGTTCTAAAACAACCGATTTACTTGAAATTTTGTGTGAACCTTCTTTATATAATCCTTTAAGCATCGTTTCAAAATTTTTGTTTTTAATATCTTAAAAAAAATTCGGGGGAATTTCAAAAAAAAACGTACAAAATTATTTCTATTTTCAGGCAGTCGCCATTTTTCAAAAAAATTTTTTCGTGTTCCCGGACTATAACAGCACCCTTTACTGATTGAGAATTTCTTTTTATTTCTTTTTTTCAGACCACCAGGAGAGTCAGCATCAATGTCACCAGGATGCACCATTTTTTTTTTTAACACATGTCTCTCCCCCCTCTAATTATTTTAATTTTTAATATTTTTTTGTAAAATTTGTTTCTTGTATTCTTAAGATATCAATAAAAACACCATAAAAAATGGACAGAAAAAATATTTTTGGTTTTTTTTTTTAATAAAATTCAAAAAACTGCTCAAAATTTTATTTCTAGTAGAATACTCCCTTAACTTGTTTTAGCTCTTCTTTATTTGTTTTATTAAAAATGATTTATTTTATCACCTTATATTAATATATAGAAAAAGGAAAAGTGTAAAGAGCTATTACCTCAAAAAATATTATACTTACTTACATTTCTAAAATGACTGACTTTAAAAAATTTATTTTTTTTGAGATTTGAGATTTTTTATTGAAAACTTGAATTTTCTTTGGAGAAAACCAAAAGCGGCGCTTAATGTGCAGAATACAATACCGGCTGTTAATGATAAAGGGTGCCATGGCTTTATCTTGAGTTAGACATTTGGTATTTACAGAGTATACTACGGTTCGCAGTGTTTATAAAAGCATATTGCAAATGCGATTAAAAATATTTGGAGCCTTTTAGACAAAAAAATAGCCCAATTTTAAATCAGCAGCAGAGGAATCGTAAAAACTGCCCTAATCTAGGCTTGAACCGAATTCTGCCGATGCAACTAAAAATTTGGTGAATTCAATGCTCCGATGTCGACAAGTAATAATTGATGCCCACTGTGGATCAACCTAATACATTATATTAATCAATCGATCGAAAAAAATATTTGTTTTGCAAAGAAATTTTCGACATTGTATGAAGACTTTTTTTTCGATGATTTTGTATGCTTTGAATAATTTTGTGTTGTTATTGCAAAAAACTTTTTTTTGGTTTCGCAAATGCCTTAAATAATGAAGCCTTTTTCGATTTTCACAGACAATTTTAACAGATGTGCCAAAACCCCCAAAATTTAGAAGCGTGTATACAGACTTCTTTCTTGACTACATCCGAAATGATATGCATGTGAGTTTCCACCATATTCTCACCAAACCCCGATTCGATCTAAGCAATGTGTTAGAAGATTAAAAGCGTTGCCTTTAATAATATTTTTGTGACAAATTTCCTGGAAATATCTTACCGAATAAAAAGTTGTCCGAACAATGGACCTGATTTTGATCTATAAGTTTGTATGACAGCTATATTGCACCGATATACTATACTAATATATTTTCCAGTCGAGTATTATTTAATCACGAAGAGCGCTGAATACAATTGACAGCTGATTTAAAGTGGTTATTGCTCACTTATGCGCTTATATGCTTGAAAAGACAACCCATAGCAACAACAACCAATACTAACTGCGTAGTTAGTATAGTTTCTAATAAAAACCGCAAAACTAAAAAAAAAAAGAGATTCGCCATTGCAAAGCATAACAAATGAAGCTACCGCGAATAAATACAACAATGCTAGTTGAAGCGCTGCAGACGAATGTAGTCAAACCGCTCGGCTTAGCTCAGCTGTTCAACGCTTCGGCGCAGCGGTAGTGATACTCATTAATAAAATGGCGCGCAAAAAATTAATAACAATAACAAAACTACAACATTGTGCGCCAGCGAGTGTGCACAGTAGTGGGGAGCACTCAATACAACAACAAAAGCGCTAAATGCGCCAAAGCACTTAGCATAGAATCGCATACACTTTTTTTGCTTTTATTTTCAATTAACAATGGCCATTCCTAACTGCAGTTCTGCAGCACCTGCAGCAGCGCTCATTAGCTGCTGGCATTCGCAGTCGCTGCCGGCATCGCTGCTGGCTATTTTTCTATGTATATGTGTGCGTGTGTGCACCGTTGTTGTCATTGTTGCTAATAGGCGGCCGCTTGTTTCGGGTTTCTTTGTTCTTGTTGCCATTGCGGTCGCGTTTGATGAGTCAACTGATGCGCTTTTTATACCAGCCATTACCAACGCCAGCAGCTACTGCAATATCAACAAAAACAGCAACACAAATAACAACAAAGACGGCAAAAGAAAAATTATTAGCAACTGTAACATTAATTTTAGCAGCAATTGCTCGATTTTTAAAATACTTGATTTTTGGGCGGTGTTTTTGCTGTTGTTGTTACTGTTATAATTGTGTTTAATGCGTTTACAGTGTTGCTCAGCTATTGTTATTATTGTTGCAGCACATGATTGCTATGACTATAGCATGGCCATTTTTTTCTTCTATTTGTTGGGACCCAAATTTTTTTTTGGGCCTTTTTTTGCAGTTCACTTGCGCTTTTTTCGCTTCTAATTGTTATTGCTTTAAATTTTTTTTGTTCCTTCTTTTGTTACACCCATGCGTTTTGTTGTCTGTGCGGCCTATGCGCTAGTCGCTACGGCTAGCAAGGGGCATTTATTACGGCTCTAATGCAGGGGCAACGCTGGCAATAAAACTAATAGGAGCGCAAGCCAGGATGATGCCGCGAGTGGAAATTAAATTCAAAACGTTTCATTTACCCCAATGTGACGCTTTTTTTTTTTAAGACACAGTTATTATAGTTGCAAATGTAAAATGTAAAAAAGAAACTGGAGAGTTTATAGAAATTGAAGTTTACTTGGCGATCCCCTGTTTACATGCGCAGCCCTAAGGCTTTTATCCAATTAAATTTTTTTGTGTTTTTTTTTTTTTGTTAATTGGTGCATAGAATGCTTAAATTTTGGTTTTTTTTTCATTTATTCTTTTTCAAAAAAAAATAAATTATTTAATCCCCTTTAAAAACTGATATTCTTGTCTAGAAAATAAAAAGTTTTTTCTTTAAAGCTTAACTCTTCAAAAATTTACCCGGAAACCGATTTTTCAAAATTCAAATTATTAGTGTATATGGGGTATTCCATACCAAATCGACCACTTTAGAAATAAAGTTTACGGAAAAAAAAGTTTTTTTTTTTTTAAAAATTTTGACAATTTTTTTTTAAATAAATGAAAAAAAAATACAAAAAAAAATCGGACCACTCCAAGAATAGCAGAGATAGTTGTCAAATTAATAGAAGTTTTTTTTTGAGGAAATAAAAACCAAAAAAACAAACATGGCGAACTTCCAAAAAATGACAAAAAAACCCGATTATTTTATATAATTGATCGTTTTAAAATTTTTTTTTCGTGTATTTTTTCGAAAAGCTCATTCAAAAGCAAAAATTAAAAAAAAAAAATGGTCCCCAAAAGTCAATTTTTTACAAAAGTTATGGCTATTTGAAAAAAAAAAAGCCTTTTTTTTTGAAAAATTCATAATTTTTTTTAAAGGGTTGGACAAAAAATGTTGAAAAAATTCAAAAAAATTTTTTTCAAAGGGAAGAAAAGGATGGATAAGTTTCAGTAAAATATGAAGTGGTCGGGTTCTATGGGTACCCCATATATAGATATTTTGCTGACTCAGTACTCAAAATGTTATCTCAAGACTTGACTGGCGAAAAATTTTACGTGAAACTTTGAATGTATCTTTACGAAACTGCCTTTTTCCAAACGATACCCATTCTCAAGTCTCACTGATTTGATTTAGAAACTCTTTGAGATTCAATCCATATTCCTTTATTTCCAACTTACTACTTCTGAAAAATTCAAAACAGTCTAAAAAAGTGGTACAAAATTGTTTTTTTTCAGCTAGAGGTCATTTCGAAGAAAAATTATATGCCAACCAGAACATGCCACATTTTAATAATTGATATCATTTTTCTGTTTAAAAATATTATAAGGGTAAAAATTTAGTAAAAATTTTAAATTAAAAATATTAACCTCCCTATTTTCCGATTTTCACAAATTATCTGAAATTCGTATTTCTAGGTTAGATAACCTTTTTTAAATTTAATCGAAGAATCCCCAGATACTTTTAAATACAATTTTATAAAAAATCACCCAGAAATTTTAGTTATATTTCCCGGAGACCCCGAACTTGAATATTGTTGAATATAAGTTATAGAGAAAGAAAGTACGGTGTTTAAGGGCCGTGGCCCCCACACCTGAATTTTCAGACGTGTTCCTATATATTTTCTCTGAACTATCGTGATTTTTAAATTTCACCGCATAAAAATTCTGAAAAAACCTTAAGAAAACGGCCGTCAAACGATATGCCCTCCATAATCCTTTCATGTCATTTCTTGCCTACAATCAACATTGGTTGTTCTGTGATATATTCTGTGGTATACTTTTTGATATATATTTTTTTTTAATTGTTTGTTCAAAGTTAAAGGAAAAGTAAATAAATAATAAATTTTTTACTAAAAGTGTAGGTATTTTATTATAAACAAAAAAATAATAAAATGAAGAAAAATTTGCAAAACATAAAAAAAATGTTTAATAAATTTTACAAGTGTCCATAGTAGTTATATATATATTTTTTTTCTTCAGCAATGCAACCAAAAGGTCCTAGAGAAGCAAAAATATAGCTTAAACTCGATTAGAATGATTTCACAGATGCAGCTGGTGAAGAAGAGGAATGAATAATGTCTCTAGCGGAAAAAAGGCAAAAAAATGGTGAATCATATTGGTGCATATTGGTTCATTAAAAATCATTATTTATAAAAAAAAACTTTATTTAAGTTTGCTAAGAAAAACAAAAACACTTTTTCCCACTATCCTATAATTATAGGGAATTCAGTATCAGTTAATACAAATCCCTGGTTTAAATAACAAAATGCATTTACAATACATATTTCGCTGTTATGACTGTTTATGTATATTGATAGCTCTTATTAGCTTCTTTAATTAAGTTTAACTGTAAATAAGTGCTGTGCAAAAAATTTAAAATTCCGCAAATAGTAAAGCAGTATCATGCTCTTAATATGCGGAGGCTCATTGAAATGCAAACTATGTTACACACACACGCACATACAAACACACGAGACACAGCATTAATTATTTATAATTAAACCTTTTGCGCTTTGTTCCGCGCTATAGCCTTACACATGTGTATGTGTTTGTGTGCACTTCTAAATTATGTGTGTTTAATTAATTTTCTATAATACTTTTTAAACGCTTTGTCTACTTAGAAGCGGTTAGCTGACAGAAATTCCATAAAATATAACCAAAGTAAATAATAGTAATAATTCCAGCAACCTGTTCAAAAGCTTTATACTACATATATTCCCCTATACATAATAGATGAGTGTAAACACATCACTATAACTAAGTAAGTACACATCATTGCGTATTCGCCATAGACTGGCAGGCATCATTAATCGGCCAGCTCGTTAAATTTTCATTATTAATTTGATTGATTTGTAATTTATGTGACCGTTTGATGTCATCACGTGTTCATATGCTCCATCGCTCATTTGCTCGCTCGTTGTCGACCGCACACTTCACAAAGCCGACTATACGCTGCTTTGTTAGCTACATGTGTGTACGCGTGTGTGTGTGTGTGTGCAACGCGCTCATCAATTCAATGACAAACACATTTTCTACGCCGTTCATAGTTGCTAGTCGCTGGCAGCGCTTTGAATTTGATTAATATTATTGTACTATTATTTTAGTATTTTTTTTGTTATTTTATGCTCGTACAGCATTTGTGCAATTTGAAATTGTTTTTCTGCGCAATTAATGTATGTTGCATGCTGCATGTTGCATGTCAAAGAGTTCATTGTTAATTGATCTTTGCAATTATTGTTAAAAAAAAAATCAAATCGAATGTGAATTTATGATAACGTGATGATTTATTTTGATTTACTGTGCCACCGGGCAAATGGCAGTTGATGAATTTATGGAATTTACACGGATAAATGTGTGCCTGTGTGCTAATAAAGCGCACTAATATAACTCATACGCACTGGTGGGTTAGCGTATGTTTATGTCTGCTTTTCTTTTCGATTCAGCAAAGTACTTAATTGTTTAAGAAATAATGAATTTGCCACAGCTGTGATTAGATTTGAGAGATAACAGCCAATACGCATGTTCTTTTCATCTTATTAATCCACTATAATGAAGCGGAATATTACTGCCGTCTAATTCCCTGCTTAATATTTATTTGTATTGATAATACCAAGCCCCGCTTCAAAAACCGCCCCTCACCCCCATTTATTTAATCTATTCACTAGTTTTACTCCCGTAATCTCCTTAAACGCATTACTCTGTGGCAGGTTTTTTGTCTTAAGTCTTCTATTTGCGCTACCCCAAACAGCATAAATCATTCACCAGCGGCTTAAGTTCGTTATTTCAGTCTATTAAGAACTACTATTTTTAACTCGATTGATGATCTTATTTGTCATTTACTTTGTGAGCTCAGATAAAAATTTCAAAAAAGCTGAAGTATGGCTTATATTTTAAGCTGGAATTCCACAAATTGATATTGCTGTTTTATTGTTGGGAAATCCATTGAACATGTAAAACTTCCGGGTATACTCTTCAACGGCTCCGCAGCACAGTCAAGTCATAAAAATAACAATGGCAACTCATTTTTGTTATCCAATTACAAAGCATGCGAAGATTAATAACTGTTTATGTGTGTCATAAATTCTTGCAAATGTTCAGCTTTTGCTGAATTTCATATGCTACAAATAGAATTTTGTAAGCTTGACTGTATTTTTAAAAAAGCTTTTCAAAGATATTTAATTCGTGCAGAATTGGATGGCAACAAATCGCATGCGTCAGCCGTGAACCTTATGATATATAATTGTTTTCATTTTAAATTTTTATACATTTTTTCTGAAAAAGTTTTAGATAACGCTTAACAAGTGGAATAAAATTAAAAAATTATTGCGTACTATTATTTCTGCTGCAATTTTCATTTAACCCCAAAAGCAGACTTTTCCGGCAACTTCTCTCTTTTATGAATTGTTTTATTAAATAATGTTTACGTGCGATTTACTAGATACATAGATTTTATAGGAAATTAAATAAAATCAATAAAATGGTCTCTTACAATTTTTTCGTAAATCCCAAAAAATTTCCCAAAGACTTGAATGAAAGATTTTTTTCAATTACAACTATTTGAAAAAAAAATCGCTAAATTTTCATTTCTTTGTAAAAATATCCGACAAAAATCCCATTTTTTCCCCTTTTTTTTTTACGTTTTAAGTTCAAAGTTCAGCTTTTTGTTCAAACATGCATTTCTTTACCTTAGATCATCTTGTGAGGGGTTATTCTGCCAGCACGGGCGCATCATTTTTCCCAGGGACCACCGGAAATCGCATCGGGAATAGTCGAATTTAAAATATATTTTTTTTAAAAACTTTAGAACTTCTTTGTTAATCGTGTAGGTCTGTCACAAAAAAAAAAAAAAATAAAAAAAAAAATATATTTATTTTATTATTTGAGAAAAAAAAAGTTGAAAAAATGCTATTGTTTATCCGAGGAAACCCATGTAATTCCTTAATGGCAGCACATGGCATAAAGTTAAATTCAAATATTTTCTTTTTTCCCTACGTAAATGATAGCATGAGGAAAAATTACTATTCAAGTTTAAAATAAAAATAGTTTTTTACTTTTTATACAAATTTCTACCTTTTTATTCATCTATTCCCCTATGTGAAAATTATGTTTCTGGCATTACAGGGTTTAGACGTGCAGCGCGGATTCAAAAAGAAAGTGTTTGAAAGCAATGAACTAGCAAGTTTGTTTCTTAAGTCTTTTTATTTTCCTACGAATTTACTTTTTTATAACTCGATATTCTAATACATATAATATATTATCTCGGAAATTATAGCCGTTTAGTGTCATAACAACTTAGCTTGCAGATGTAAGAATAGGCAAATTTAAACGCCTTTTAACGAAATTACTTTTCTCAATGCATTTGCCAAATTACCACAAGTTCTCAACTGCCGGTTATAGTATAGCATGAATATTATTTAAATATCTCTAATTTACACGAAGTAACAAAAAATAAAAAACTGAAAATTGTAAAATTTTTCAAAAATTAGTGATAAAATCGAACTTAATTTTTGAGTAGCAGACATTTCATAATTTTTTTTTTAGTTTTGCAGCTTCCTAAGATTGCGTTTTTCACACTAAACAAAAATTTGTAATTGTTTCATTTTTGAGATGATCACAGAAATCATGGCGACGAGGACGCTGCTTTTTCCCCCAACTGCTTGAAAGACGCTTAGCTTAATGAATTTTTTTAAGCATTTTTTTGTATTCTTCAAATAGAAATAAAATAGTAATAATAATAAAATGAATGGTAAATATATCCAATGCTTAATTTATTAGTCTATCGCCAAAATTCCTCAAAATTTGGACATTATTAGAATACAAGTTTAAAGTGAAATATTTAAATCAGTTCAAACAATCATGGCATATATAATTAAATAGCTCAAAAAAGAGAAACACAATAAACGCAATAAAATATAAATTTTACAAAAATTACATTGCCAATAGATTTACACGTGTAAATAGACATAAACCGCACAAAAAGTGGCTATTAAACCATATTATTGCGTATGTGTTTCACTTGACCGACTCAGAATTCAGTAAGCACATAATTACACAAAATTTTTGTGAAGAAAAACTTATATAAACTTCTGTTTACCCTAATTTAAAAACTAAATCTTATAAAAAAATTTTGTACTCACCGATTTTTATCAGCTAAGTTATGCCCCAAATTCACTGTTGTTGTATTAATTAAGTGAAGTTTCACCAAATTCTGCGCACATTACACGATTTATGGTTGTCTCAAGCACTTGTTGTTGCTGTCATGCACTTTGGTTTGCTAGTTTATGTTTAATAATCACTAGCTTTTAATATTTCTTAAATATGTAAATTTCGTATTTTTATTAGCTTGAAATTTCTTATGCTTTTTTATTTATTTTTAAATTTTTGCTGTGCAATTTTACATGCCTTAAGTTACTTCAACTTATATCGCTTCTATACAGAAAATTATTTTCACGCTATTTCATGTAAATTAAACACTCTTTTTATGAAATCACAAATATTCTCCTCGTTGTTTTGTTTTTAGTTGAATGAAGCACTTTTTTACTGCAAAAATTATGTGTATGTCACAAGTGCTGGTTTAAGAGTGTAAAAACAATTTCGAACCCTTACTCACTTAAGTTAAAGATATTTGAGTTTCCATTGATCTATGTTTAAAAATAATATTCAAATAAGAAATAGTTGCTGGATATTTTCATTGGTGCTCTTCTTTAAGATTATTGTGTGCACATTTTTTGGTTTCAATCTATTTTTATGTGCAAATTTCTCATAATATCCTTCTCGGCTGATCTTTACATGAGTTAGATTTTTCCAGAAGCGTAATTTTTGTCACTTTTTAAAAAGAATTAAGAACTCCAATTGTAATATTTTGTGAAATTTGAATGCAAATGCAAAATGAGTTATTGCTTAAAGCGAAAAGTTTGCCTAAAAACAGGCGTGCAACATGAATTATTTAATGAAATATAATCCTTCTTTTTTCACTAGCCTACAGTTATTTTGGGACTGGAAAATTTTTCAATTCAAATTCGAAGTCAGGACACCTCAAACACCCTGCAGGCTACTTAGCACATCAGTCGCAAAAAATTACTTTGCAAAAACTCTTACAAATTTTTGGAATAGTATGTTAAATGGAGCAGAGTTTGAGTTAAATATAGGTGTCAAATAATGAGAATAAAATTTAGATCTTTAACCGACTAATTGAGCTACATATTTAAAAAACGACAAAATTGAGCGAATAGCAAATGAAATAAACTTTTCGCCAAATATGAACCGTAATTTTATGAAATTAGAATTGTTTTGTAGATTTAAAGGCTCTAAGTGTCATATATAAACAGCGTTTGTAGCATTGCTGAAATAAAATTTTACTAATTACCTATTTCAAGCAAAATTTTTTGCTCAAGGAAAATTTTCAATCAATTCTCTCTGACAATTATTTCATAAAGTTTTCAAAAAATTTTCTCTGCATGTTACTTCATAAATTTAATCATTTTCCATGATTCTCAAATCATATCTCATAATTTTTCCAACCTTTTTTTTTTTTATTTCAAGCTTTTCCGCTTCTCATATCACACTATTTGTATAAGAAAATATTTAATTATAACTAAAAGCACATATGCATCGCTTTTATAGGCGTTTGACGGCTACACGACAGCGCAGCTCCACGCTGATGACGAGCTGACGTTAATTTGTGTGACAGCTCGCCAGGCAGGCAGACACACACGCAGCCAAACGTCTTTTCATATATGCGGACATGTAGACGAGTCGTCGGCAGCCAAAACAAGATGGGCAAAGTGTGCGCAAAAGTGGTGGAAAACGGCATGCATAAATAGTCATAAGCTACAAAAGCGCATAGCCCGGGTATTATATTGTGTTAAGCTTTTTGAACTTTTTGACTAGCGCAACTGGAAGAAAGTGCATTTGTTTTGGTAAACTGCCGGTTTTTGCTGATTAGTTGACTGCAGGCTCAAAATATGTGTTATAAAAGATAAAATTTGATAAATATTTTTTATTAATATGTGTAAATATCATGAATAAGTCGCATATTTTACTTTGATGCTAGTAGTTATAGTTCCAAGTATGGAAATATATGTGACTTAGCAAGTTCGTTGCTTAAGTCTTTTGAAAATCTAAGCAAAACCGCCCTTCCTACTATATACGAGTATGCTAGAGGTAATGATCATACACTAAGTATGAAAGTAGAGAATATTTTGAAGAGAAGTGTACACACAGCATGAAAATAAAAAAAATTTTGGAGAGAAAGCCTAAAAAAAAGTTCATTTTTGAGTAATGTTTTTTTTTTCGAGTAATCAAATAAAAGTACGAAAAGGTTTTATTAATGGATTCACAAAATAGTGACAATTTATATATTTAGTTTTCATAGCATTTGACAGCATGCAAATCTCTAATTTTTCTTTTAGCACTAATGTGTATTTATTTTTATCGAATTATTTGAAAAACTACAGCAAGCACTTCTTGGTATTTCTTAGCTTTAGATAAAACTTTTAGGGCTTATACTCGTATGTATTGAAACTAACGAAATAAAACTTTATTAGAAAATGTTATATAATAAATCGACACTTTAATTGCTTGTATGGTCTTTGCAACTAGGAATATCAATGTGACAAGACTGCTAGCACTACAGCCAGGGTTTTTTCGCCGAAAAATGAAATATTGTCCCTGAATTATGAACAAAATTTAATGCCAAATAAACAAGAAAGTTGCTACCATAAAAAAACAACAGATCGGTGAGTTATATTGCCAAGACTATGCTTCTCATGCAAATATTGGTAGTCGAAAAGGTCTTTTCGTATTTTGTCAATATACGTATGTCGTGCAGGCGTAAATCTCCACTGCTGTCAAACCCATTGTATCATGCCACATACTGCTGAAAAGTTGAGATTTTAAGCTTCATTTAACCAAAAAAAATTAAATTCTGGAATAGTTGAAAAAAAGTTACAAAGGTTCAAACTGAGTAAAAAAAATTAAGAAATTTGCTATATTTTGAAGTTTTGATCTAATCAACCAACATAAGCTTCAGCTATGCTTTTGAAATCAAATTCATAATATTGTATAACTATTTTGTAAGAAATTCTACATAGAAAAGTATCTTAACAAAATATGTTATTTCATTAAATTTGGGGATTTTTTTTTTGTTATTTAATTTTAATTACATTTCTTAAAGTTTCTAACATGTACACTTACACACAAATCTCAGAATTGCAGATTTTTTAATTTTTTTCAGTAATTTTCATTTTATTAAAATAAATGAAAAAATTCTCAAACATTAATTTCAAAGTTTTTTGTAGCATAGATTTCACTGCAATTTTTTATGAAGAAATTTTCTCATTATAAGCAAAAAATCTGGTTGCAGTTAGTATATTTTTTTTAATGTTACATTTTTGATATTTTTTTTTTTTTTTGAAGTACATTTATTTTTTTGGTATATTCAAGATTTTTATTTTTGAGTAAACTGAACTTTTTTTCAAACACTTAAACACTGTTTTTCACTTTATTATTTTATTTATTATTTTTCTTAGAATATTAATTAAAAATATCTAATTATTAGTTCATGACATTTATTAGAAAAAAGCAGGCAATATTGCTAAACCTGACTTATTTTTTGCCAATATTTTTATTGCTTGATTTTTGTTTGGATTCAACTGACGTGCCACTAAACATAAACTCGCACGCTTCACGAAAATATTTTTCTAATGTAATAATTTCTAGTTTACATAATAATTTCTTCGCTGCTGCTGTTTCTCAACACTTGAGCACTGCATACTTTATTTATATTTTGTTTCGAGTGCAGCGGAAAAAACAAAAATACAAAAACACATTAAATAAATGCAAAAATCGCATGCGATCACGCGCTGTAGCCAACAGAGTCAATTGAAACGAATCGAATCAAATACTTCAGAAAATTACGTCCGCCGAAACGCTGCGATTACACTACGTCGACGTTGTTGTCGTTGCCGTTTTGCTGTTGCACGTTGCACGCGCGATTTGCCGTTGTGCAAAAATGTGCAAACAATCCCGCAAGAAAGCCGTACAGAAACTGCAAGACGCTAGATCGGGCTAACTGCAGTCAGGCAGGCAGGCACTCCAGCAGACAGACAGCCTAGCAGCGCCTGGCTATTCCAGTGCAGTGGTGGACGAGCGTGCGAGCGTTGCGACTAACTGCAACATGCACAATAAACAAAAACAACAGCGACCACAACAAAACACAATAAATGCAATAACAGCAGCAACAACACGGGCAGAAGCAACAGCAATGCAGACAGGCAAGCAAAGTAGCATGAAAATGCGAAAAATTGCAATCGAAGTAACGAGGCTGGCGTTGGTGGGGGCAACGGCGGTGCGCATGCAACGATGCCGGTGCAACGAAATGCAATGAAATTCCAATGGAAGGCACTGGCACACAGATCCACACACATTCACGCACTAACACACACGTATGTAGGTGTAGTGGCAAGCAAAACCAGCGAAGCAGCAAACCGGCAGAAAAATTGCAAAGAATTGCAAAAACAGCAGGCGAGTAGAAATAATGAAGCAAACAAGCAACAAATACACACAACAAATGGCGACAACCAGTACCGCAAAACCAGCCACAACCACAACCGCAATCGCAACAGCAACAGCAATTGCATTGCATCGGACAAACAAAGTGAAACAAAATAAATAACAAGGAGGCAACGGCAACACGAGCCGAGCAGCAAGAAAAAATCGTGTGTGCAATTCTCGTAGCAACAACCTCGCAAAGACCGACTGACCGAGTAATACAGAGCGGCGGTTGGCTTGCTATTTGGCGGCGGCGGCCGGGCGGCGAACGTGGTTTTGGTGCTGATGCGACGGTGTGGCTAACAGCAACAGTTGCCGAATGCAGGCGAAATGAAAAACGAGTCCCAGCGAAGCCCAGCAAAGCCAGTGGTTTTGAGATCAAAAGCAAACCAGCTGCTGCTGGTTGGCGTGTCTAGCGCAGCTGAGAGCGCAAGCGAGAGTGCGCGCGCGCGCGTTAAAAGCGGCGAGAGTGCGCTTACGGATATGAAATACACAAAAAGCCGCTATGTTGCGGCAGCGCAGCGCTGCTAACAGACGACGATGCAGTACTAAACCGTTAGCAGCAGCGGAATTATATAGCGCGCGCAGCTGCGATGTGACAACAGCGTCGCGTAAGAGTAAATTCATTTGGCAGCGCAGTCATTGTGATATTTAAGAGAAGCGTCTTTGCGGTGTTGTTGAAACTGTTGCGCGTTGGTGAGTTTTCCAGCTGTTTGCACTTCCAGCGCGCGCTCTGAGCGCCAATTTCTTTTGTGCGCGCTCACCTTACGGTTTCTTTCCAGTTACTACGCTGATGGCTACGATCAGCTGCATGCGCGCTAACCAATAAAAATCGTCATTGATGAGGAAATCGAAATAGCGACAGCACGAGCGCGCTGGAAAAGAGTTAGAGCTGTGAGTGTACATTGAATTGGAGTTTGTTAGAATTAAATTAAAGTTTTGTGTTTTTACTTTTCAAATGTAAGGGCTCGTTTAAGTTGAGAATTTTCATTATTCATAAATTAAAATCTTTTTTAGAAAAAGAAAGAGAAATAATACACGAAATGCACAAAAGACTTAAGCGACAAACTCATATGTCCACAAAACGTTAACGCTTAGTTTATATAGAGTATAAGAAAAGTTTTGTTAGAACTAAATTATTAAAATCAGAAATTAAAATATATAAATTTTCCATAAATACTTATATTATAAATTTTTTCCTAATAACTTTATCTACCCTACAGGGGAATCCAGCGGTATTTCTCGGTTTCCTGTGATTGATTTAAGCGTTTGTCTTTCGATGGTTTTTTCTTAAGTTCTGTTTATGCTGAAATTTTTGCGTTCTAAGCTGTTTGGAGGAAATCTTCATAACTTTTATCCTGAAGAGCATTAAATTAAGCAAAACATGAAGTTAAGAACTAAGAAGTATTTTTGAACCCGACCCCTTTAGATTTTGCTGAAACTTATTAAAAATTACGATTTAAGAAAAAAAACCGATTATTTTATATAGCTGGTCGTGTTAAATTTTTTTTCGTGTATTTTTTCGAAAAGTTCATTCAAAAACAAAAATTAAAAAAAAGGACCCCAAAAGTCAATTTCTGCAAAAGTTATGGCTATTTGCAAAAATGGCAAAAAAGCCATTTTTTAGCAAAAAATAGCAAAATTCATAACTTTTTTGAAGTTGGACAAAAAATTTTGAAAAAATTCTCAAAAATGTTTTTTAAAGGGTAGAAAAGGTTGGATAAGTTTCAGCAAAATCTAAAGGGGTCGGGTTCAAAAGTGGTCGATTTGGTATGGAATACCCCATATGTAGTAACCAAACAACCTGTTAAAGAAATCACCGAATATAATGTGCTGACTATTAGAATATATGTTCGCGATTAAGCTTACTTTATAGAAATCTTGCTTAGGCATCTTAGAACGCCAGTCCATGATGTTACCTAGAAACTCTTGTATATTGGATCATAAGTTCGCTACAAAACGACAAATTGCTTGGGGCCTATCACAATTTCGTTGACACGACTAACATAATATCAGTTCCAGGTTAGTCTTCTGGATTAACGAAGATAAGGCTATGGTGATGTTTCAAATTCAGTCGTACAAAGGGTAAATAATAGAGGAGAAAGTGCCTGGATGACAGGCATTCTAATGACTATGATGAGAACACATACTCCTTGAACTCGTTTGGGCGCACTGTTACCGAGTTCGGCGCTAGTATTGTCGCTCAGCTGTTAGAGTGAATAATCACCTCCCTGTAAGAAGCTGTACTTCGTAGCATTATGTCCACTGCTTATCCTTCTAAACTCGACCTACCAGTGAAAAGCTCACTGCACTTCTTCTCCAGCGACTTCTCCCTATTCTCATGTTCCGCATCGGTAAGCGAGCTGAGGAAAAGTAGCCACGAATGGTCTGATCCAAGTTTATAGAAATTCAGTTGACGGAGTAGAAAATTTCGATATGTCCTTGGTCGGACCCCTTCATATACGATGCTGCCCTGAACATTAGAGTACACTTCGCAAGCCATACACCTGCCGTCAATGTCCACGCGTGCTTTGTGTCGCGTCATGTTAAGTGCTATTGTCGGTATAATACGCAGTAAAACGAAAATTCCGATGAAAACTGCTCTTTGAACACGATCACGCATCTTAGCAAGTGTAGCCTTTTCGAGCGCGGTTCCTTAGAGCCGATATTTTGGCTTTGGTGACCTTTGGTGTGAGTAACCACCTTTTCACTTTAGCTCTGCTACAGCTATATAAGGCAACGGATGCCTTCCTTACTCTCTTCTCAATATTTTGCCTCCAAGAAGGTTTTATATCAAGGATAAGCGCTAGGAACTTCCCCTTATCATGAAGTTGAAGACATAAACCTCCAAAAGTGGGAAGAGGCATGCTTTGGATCTTATACCGCCTACTAAATACAACCATTTCAGTTTTCCCTGGGATCACGGCTAAGCCGCTTCTATACAACCAATTGAAAACCGCGTTTAGGTCACCTTTCGGTTAGCTCATAGAACATCTGCATTAGTATTTCACAGCTGACATAACCCTTGCTAAAATCACTAAATAACTGTTTTCGAAGTGCTACGGTTCAAAAATATTTTAAAATTTCTGAGAGTCTCAAATCGAAAAATATTTTACTCAGACTTCCAACCGTAAAGAAATTGTCAATATGTTTGTATTAAATTTCTCATTTACTGCAACTTGCAAAACCGCATATTCAATGCAGCATTTTTCAAAAACCTATTAGCTTAACATTATCAAAACAAAAAGACAAACGTGCAACAATAAACATTAAGCAACCACAAAGCCATTTGCTACATGAAATCACAAATTTATATACGAAACAACAACAAAATAAAGAAAAACTTTAACGCCACTGATGGACAGTTGAATACGCGCCCATAGGCACACGAACAAACAGATTTACAACGCACACTGACAGCACAACACTTAAACAACAAACACATGACACAGTAAGCACCGGCAACTGCCACCAATAATAACCAACTATATTTATTTAGTAATGCACAAACGGCAACTAGAGTGCCGCTGCAATACTCCAGAGACTGTGGAGAGTGGCAAGGTGGCAAAGGGAGAAAAAACTTGCCACTTGTTGTGGCACAAACAATGCGGCTGCAGAGTGCCTTGCCACTGGGTGTTAGAAAATTATCATAAAAGTATTGAAGTGTGACCTGCATTGACAACCTTTGACAGCTATGTCAATAGCCAAAAAACAACAATAACACTACTGACGGGCTACTGGTAGTAAGCAGGAAACTTGGCGAGTGACAGCAATTTCAAAGAAGCAACATTTAACAACTTAGGTAAAAAAGGTGAAGCTTGTCAGCTAGAAAATTAAATAAATACAACACACACACACACCCATAAGCATATATTATATCTATGCGTATGTACATTTACATGAACTTTAGTCAATAATATACCAGCAATGCTTTAGGTGCAGTTCATAGTGCGCTGTGGCACGTTGACACCTTATTGGCTGCAGCGGCCGTTTCCACTACCACTTCGGCGCTTTTTTCCAGCTTCGTTTGTTGTGTCGGTCGCCACATTGAAATTGTCATAAATTACAACGCGTCTGACAAGTGTCGGTGTTTTTACTGTCTGCTTGTCGCACACATACATACACGTATTTGAGCGCAGCGCTTCTTCGCCGTTGTCTTCTGCCGACTGCCGCTTGCTGTTTGTGTTCTTCTCCACTTTTTTTCGAGTGTAAACGCCTTTGTCACCACATTGGCGGACGCGCGACACCCAAAGTAGCTTCGTCATTGGCAGCCAGTTCATACACAAGCTTACTACTCACACTCCAACAAATGCATTGTTTATGGTGATGCTCATTTGTGGCGTCTCGGTATAATGAAGTGTTATGCATGTATGTGGAGCTGGCGTTACGCGCCATGTCCGGTTAGTCAAAATTGTCAATAGCTGTGTTATTGTGTGTCCTTTAGCTATCGGCGGGCAGCGCCCAATTCCATAAGTGAGTTGTTCACTTGCTCATATCATTTGAATTAGTCGTAACATCATGTAGAATTGCAGCCGATAGGCGGATAAAATTGTGGCGAGTGTTACAGGTGCTATGGCAAAGCACCGAATATTCGTATATGTGAAGGGAAGGGGAATGGTTGCGGTAAACTCAAATTTTAATTGTTTGATTGCACTTGTTTGTGTTGCCTGATAATACATATACTCTATACTGACAATCATATTCACTAATATATATTTTTGTTGCAAGCATTTAATGTTAGTCGCATATATACATATGTTCAGTTCGAACCATTATAGCTGCTGTTGTTCGGTCACGTTTTCAGTTTTGGGGTTGTTATAGAAATTTAAAGAAATTGTTGGGTCTTTAAGGGGGTATTCTAGTCTAGGCTCGAATTTCGAGCTTTTTTAACAATTAATAAAAAAGAAGCACTAGATATTTGTACTATCCGTTTTTTTATCATTTGTTTATTAAACTTAGAAGAGTACTACACAAAATAAATTTCAAAAAAAAAAAACAAAATTTTCATCGAGTTATGTGTCCTTGAAGAAAAGGGGGGGGGGCCGTGTCCTCATTGCCATGATTTCTACCCTTGTCGTCATCTGAAAAATAAAACAATGACAGATTCTTAATGAGTACGATTGTTTCTATGTCATAAAGCTGCAAAACTAAAAAAAAAAAATTCATAAAATTACGGCTACTCGAAAAAACGGTCGATTTTTCACTCATTTTTCAATTTTGTCGATTTTTTTTTAGATATTAAAATTTCAAAATTTTTTTTTTTTGTTACTTCTAGTGATAGAGATATATTTAAAGAATATTCATGTCAAATTTCAAATAAATCGACTGATTAGAACTTGAGATATTATGGCTACCGCATCAAAAAAAGAAGTTTTGAGAAAAACGCGTTTAAAGTTTTAGTTGCCACGTCACTAAAATGGCTATAACTTTGAAAATTGCTGTTGAAACGCCTTCATCCTTGTGCATTTCCCTCAGCTTATGTCATTTGTTTGAAACAATTATAACTTTTTTAACACAAATGTGTTTAACTTTCTTCTTCAATACTTTAATACGAAGAAATCGGATTGTCATTCTGATTTCCTCATCAGATCGCTTTTAGTAGCGATCTCCTAACTCCACCTAATTTTCTAGAAATATTAATCGATGAGTATTGTTGACAAATATAAGAATAATTCCTAGAATCATTGAGAGTCAATCAAGCCGCCATTTGAAACCATTTAAAACCGTAGCATATATTAAAAAGCACGAAATTGGGTACCGTATATGCCCTATAGAAGCCACGCAAACTTGACAGATAATTTTGAATTACTGCTTGAATGCTACAAAAATAAGAAGTTTTTGGATCAAAATATGGGCGGTGGTGAAAAAAAGAATAACACTCTATGTAAATGTCAATTAAAAAACATAAGTGAAGATTGACCAACCATTATGGCGGATCAGAAGGGCTTGTTGCTTTATGAGCTTCTCTAGCTGGGTGAAGCCTTTAATAAGGAACTCTACTGAAAACATCTAATCATGTTTCGAGACCGGATAAATAGTATTTTGAAAAGAGTGGTAAATAAAATTCACCTTGAGCTGTGAAGCCGATGTATTGTCTTTTCTGATTACCGTTTTTCTAGTCGATGCAAAACGCTGTCACTGGGACACGGTTCACATAAGGGCAGGGTATCAAAAATTAGCTTGTTCCTTTGTGATGGTATCCAAAAATTGTTAGGACGAAGGAAAAGAAAGATGTTAGATGCTATGTTTTTATTTACATATCGAAATATAAAACAAAAATGTATTTGAAAAAAATTAATTCTTTATTACTATTATTATTGTCACTCGAAGTTGGAACCTCAGAAAAAATACAAATGCAATGCACTGAAGTTAACTGTCAAGGGTAAATAACAAAATGACGGACTTTGAAAAAATAGTCCTTTTATTTTAGCAAAGAACGGTTTGTAAAATAAAACTTAGGGGTGAAAAAAATTCTCCCCTTCTCACTATAAGTGTGAAAAGCCCTTTAAAATTTGAAAGAAATCAAAAAGTTAGGACCCGGGCCGACCCGAAAAGCAATGTTTAGAGAAAAACGCGTTTAAAGTTCAACAACTCTGAGTGAGAGAACTCCGAGGCGCTCCAGGAAACTCGTTATAACTTCTGACATATTTCGAATTTCTGTTGGAAATTTCCAACGTATATTCTCAAGACATTGCACTTTCAAATTAAGCAAAAAAAATTCAATTTTTTTAACCCAAGCTACTTGATTACTACCTTAAACCGAGAGAATTGAGTTACCGAATAGTTTTTACAAAAAATTCACCTAGAAAAGGTTTTGGTAGTCGAAAAATTAGTTTCGTATTTTGTCAATAGATGTCGTTGCAGTCATTTTAAATATGAAAAAATTAATTGAAGTTTGATTAGAAATACGAAAAGACTTTTTCGACTACCCAATACATGGCTTAGCTGCAGAAGAATTTATGTTTTCGAAATCTATTAGATACCATATTTTTTACAAAATACAAAAGAAAGTCTATCTCAACCAAAAGCAATTCCAGGTTGACAACTCATTTGAACACCAACACTTTCAACACTTAGTCCATCAATTTACAACAACTTACTCTGCAAGCGGCGACAAGAATTTAGACCTACAATTGGCAATTGCTGCCGTCAAGTAAGTAATTATATCTCATATTCGTACATATATCCATAGTTGTATATATTAACATGCCGGAGGAATGTGGCAAGGAAGTGCGTACTTCTATCTGATGTATTTATTTATGTTAAGTACTGCGAGGCGATGGGCAGCAATTGCTAAACAGCCATTTTCTAGTGATAATTATGTGGCAAGAATGCTGTTGCAGTGAAGTGCAACAGCAGCAGCAGTTACAAGAGCAGCACACATTTATGGATATGATTATAAGCAGTTGCCAGTGGACGGACGTTGAGCAGATTGCTGCACACACACACACACACATACGCACGCAAACATATGATTATGATTACGCAGCTAAGCTTAGCACCACACACGTCATCCTGCCATCGCTGTTGCTGTGGCATGTTGGCGCATTGCCTGCTGCCGGCTGCCAGTTGGCTGTTGCCCACTTTGGTGCCGCCAGCCACGCCGCCACGACGGCCAACAAGTGTAAGTTGACAACATTTCTTTTACTGCGCCTTTGTGCGCTTCAAAAGTTTGTGGCAGCAATGAGCGCTCTTCTACTGTGCGTTAAGCACAAGCACTTGGTGAGCTTGCAACTCGAACGCGATTATCTGCTTTAGCTGCAACTGTCATTGCCGCCACATTTCTTTGTGGCCAATTTAATTTTCATTCAACTAATGCCGCTTGCTGCCCGCTGCCTGCCACTTGCCGCACATCCGTGCTACGCACAGCTTTACAGGCCATCTTCCGCTGCACACATATACACATACACAAATGTGAGCATGTCATTATGTGCATAAATAAATACAGTTTGTTATATACATATGAATGTGTGTGTGTGTGTATATAGCTAGCGGCATCCGTTGTATGTTCGTGTGTGTGCATCTTTTGTTTGCACGTGCTTCGCTGCCACTGCAAGTCGCTAGTGCAACCTGTTTTCCTGGCATCTTTCCGTCCCCATTAGCCGCCCACTCGCCTCACCCCTCCACTCCTCACCGCTGCAATATAACATCTTTGCTATTTTCTAAGCGCGCTTCCCAATAAATAAATTATTTATGAGTTACACACGCCGCGCGTTTTATTTTCAGTTTTATTGCAATTTTCTTTATTTCCATTTTTTCCGTTTTGTTTTTCCTCGCTTTGCTTGTGCGCATGTGCGCATAACTCTCGCAGTGCGGTTGGCATTTTAAATGCTCCTCATCACAAATCGATCCGCTGCTGATGACAATGCGACATTGCTGATTGATGTGTCATTGTGCGCGGCCAAACGGTAAGGCCATACTTCTAACGGCACATACACACATGCATACATGCACATATTTTTATAAAACTGTACAAAAGTCATAAAAAATGGATTCATAAAACAATTGAAATACCGCAAGTGTAGAATGATACCGGATTCCATTTTAAAGCTCGGTGTTGTTGTGTGCGTCTTTATGTTGTTGTTTTTCTACTAAACGGTTTTGCTTGCGGAAACGGCGTTTTTACTAGGCTAAGCAGAATCTTACATAAGTAAGTCATTCAGAAATTCCATAATTAATTCTCCTTTTTGAAATAGGAAGCTACAGCGAAGCTTGTTCTCGCGACAATAGTAAACGGAACTAACTGAAGATGACGTGCACTAAGAAATGAAACAATAAAAGAAGTTCTAAGACTCCAACCAACGTATGGAAGGTTTCCTAAAATCGGTGATCTCTATATTCCTTCCTTTTTCTAAACTTATTTGATGTTATTTCCAACAACTTTTAGTTCTTTTACCAACTGAGTAATAAGCTCCAAATATTAAACCGTTGTCATTTGTTTGACAAATGTATAGCTTTTTCTTATTCTTCTTTGTTGGAGTCAAGACTGCTTACGTGGTTATAGTAGACTATACAACAGCGCGCCAGTCATTCTTCCTTTTCGTTCTTTGGCGTCAATTGGAAATTCCAAGTGTAGCCAGCTCCTTATCCACTTGATCTCTACAACGGAGTGGAGGTTTTCCTATTCCTATGCATTTCCCAAAGGGTACTCAAATACTTTCAGAGCTGGTGTGTTTTCATCTATTCGAACGACATGACTTAGCCAGCGTAGCCGCGGTCCCTTAATTCGCTGAACTATGTCAATGTCGTCGCATATCTCGTACAGCTCATCGTTCCATCGAATGCGATGTTCGCCATTACCAATGCGCTGGGAACATAAAACTTCCGCAGAACCTTTTTCTCGAAAACTCATAATCGTTATTGCCTCTGCACTATATAGCTGGATGGGAATAATGAGCAACTTATAAAGTTTGGCTTTTCTTCGTCGAGAAAGAACTTTACTTTTCCATTGCCTACTCAGTCCGAAGTAGCACCTGTTGGCAAGATTTATTCTAAGTTGTATTTCAAGCTGGTTTCAAGACGAGAATTTCTTATCGATCCGGGCGGAGATTTTGGTATAGCTCAATTTCACTTTACATTGCCGTATTAGTTTTGCGAGGATACCAAATTCAGACGTCGTTCAAAAGCAGCTTGAAATCGACAAAGAGGTATGTGTCGATCCTCTTTTGACGGGTATTTTCCAAGATTTGTCACACGGTGAATATCTGGTCTGTTATTGATTTTCCACGCCTAAAGCCACACGGGTAAGGTCCAATCAGTTTGTTGACAGTGGGCATTATTAATTCACATAGTACGCTCGATATAACCTTCTTTGCCTGAATCAATATTGTACCTGCACGATTAAGGTCTGTAGCTCGTATAATTTTATGGTCACTTATTCGAGGCTGATGTTTCCTTTTCATTGGAAAGGTTTTTTACGTGGCAAGTCCCAAAGCCAGCGCACAACCCTGTGTAGTGAATGTTTTGCCTTCTCACTTTAGCCGCCTTCAGACGGATGGTCTTCGGCTACCCAAAGGATACTTGGTCTAAGACATGATGTCGTGAGCTGCTTGAGTCATATGTAGATGAATCGTTTCTGGCCACTCCCATTATGACTCCAAAAGCTATTTAAAGGGAGTAATTTTAAGCTTATGTAATGAAAAAGCAGACGAGTTGGCTTTCAGCTCAATTCCTTCAGCTGCCAAAGCCTTCCAGCTCCTTCAAAGGTTGCTTGAAGCAATGGATCTTAGAGGAGTTATGGACCATAAGCTACTTGTGTCCTTTTATATACTTAAGTATAAAAAGATAAAAATAGCTAAAACTTAACAACAAAGGCTGACTTCACAAACCGCAGCCTTCTTTAAACTTGCTAAAAGTGCATATAGATTTATTACATATTTATAAATTTACCAATACATATTCACCAATTGAAGTGTAGCTTTATGTTTTCTTAACAGACACCAGTTGGCCTGCCACTTGCTGCTGTTCTCGCGGCAACTGCCAATGCTTCAGAATTTCACTGTTTACTTAAGTTTCCACAAAGTGTGGCATGTGTAATGGCCTCAGTCATTTTAAATTGCTGTAACACGTTTTTCTCATTTAAAAATGAATTTCACTTATGCTTTGCCGGATATTCGCATTTTTCGTCACTGCTCTATTAACAGAGAGAAGATAACATCGCTGAAGGAGTTGCGCGGTGATTGGGTAAAATTTTGCAGACAGGAATTGACTGCTGTCTTTAAATATTACTTAGCTACAAAAAGTAGTTTCAGAAAATTTAATTCTTTTTGATTTCGACAATTTAATTCTTTGGATTTTGAGTTATATATTAACAATACTTTACTAGAATTTTTACTGTATTTTTGAGCATTTTTTTAAAATCTGCAAACTTCTTTAGCACTGACAGTCTTGAGATAGAAAAGAGGTGGCCTTGCAACCTCGAAGTGGAATGTAGAATAAATCACTTCGATCTTAATAAAATTACCAGATCTGGAACTCGCAGATAACAGACACTTTTTCTAATATCGAAATTCTGCAATTTAGCAAAAATGATTTCAATTATTTCATGAATGAACTAACTTTTGAAAAACTGATGTTGGACTAAATCCTGCTCATCTCCATCAACCTAATTCTATGTCTCACTCACTTCATTTCTTTAACATATACATATATACATATATAGGACCTCACCTGCACACTAACACAACAAAAAACAAAAATTCAAAGAAATACAAACACCAACAGAAATTTGTAACTTTTCAAGCACCTCGCTATAAAACTGTAAACTGTGAGAGCGCAATTGCTTGTGGCAGTTAATTGAAGCGCAAGCGTGGCAGTGTATGGGGGCGTTTTAGTAGCAAGTCAACAGCGGAAAGTTCTTATTTTTACAATTTACTTGTTTTGTCAATATTTCTTTTTTGTTGTTATTGCCATGCAGTGTGTCCCAAAGTGTACCAGCTTGTTTGTTGCAAGTATTTAGGTGCATCATAAATATCTGTGTGCCAGCAATAAACACAACGACGGCACTTGTTGCACATTGCACATGCAGATCGTGGCGATGGCGCGACCTACGCGTTTCGCACGAAACGCCAAGCCATGCCAAGCAGACACGGGCAGACGAGCAAGCAGCAACCAGCCGCCAGCGCCAGCAGCCACCACCGAATGCGTTGCAATTCGCGACCAGGCAGGTAACGAGCCAGCCAGCTAGCCAGCCGTCTAAGCAATGAGCCATTGGCGATAAGAGCATCAAACTATAACATCTCTGTACTTACACACTTGGTACGAGCATTCGTGTTGTTGTTGTTGGCGTTAACATATAAATGCTATGAGCAACATTTGTCTAGCGCTGCTTGTTGACCGCTCACCACTGTCTGCCACTTTGGTGGGAAGGCATTTGCATATAAATGACGGCACTTTGGCTGAATGGCTGAATGTGAAAATTCCGAAAATAAAACATTTAATTAACGCATAAAACTTGCGAGCAGTCACAGTTATTAATCGCAGCGTTGGCAACATGCACACACACCAGTGTGTAAGTGTGCGCTGATTTGTGCGCGGCAAACGGTAGCGATGGCGTCAAAATGCGAAAACTATTCCAGTGGGCAGTTGCTTTGCTATTGTTTTTGTTGCGGTTGTGGTTGGTGGCTACTGTGCACCCACGCAACGCGCTGCCAAGCTCATGCACTCGTGTATGTTATTGTGCTTTGCGATCGTTTAAGCCACTTGTGGCACAAATGTGACCCGTTTGGCATTAATTTCACCGAATTCTTAAGAGAAAAGAGTCGCAAGTTGTTTTAAAAGAAAAATTAAGCTGGACCACGCAGCAGCCGCAGCATGCCACATCGCTTGTCGTTGGAATATCTACAAGGCTCCAAAGAAACTAGTTCACATGCATGTGGCAGATGGCCGCATATGTATGCTACTTGCAACAATTTGCCACGGTTGCCTGCTGTCTGCAGCTTCATAACTTGTCTTCGCTCTCGCAGACACATTTTAATTATACGACACAAGCGAAGGCTGTGCTAAATGTTACTGCGGCAACAAGTGATAAATGTGTCAAAATACAACTAAAGTATACACCATAAATATTTCGGCATGTGTGCATATTTTATTAAAAGAAAAAACATATTAATAAATATGTTATTGCCTGCGCATACCGATGTCGGAAGATTGGCAATTGAGTGACAAGCATTGTGTCGTATTTGTGGCAGAGGGAGTCAGAAAACTGCAGTCGACTTTTCACCGGAAAAGGAAAGTAGATGTTTGCATATTGAGAGCATGACGACAAGACAAGACATCAAGAGTAGTGAATTCAAGTGTAAGTATGAATGTAAGTATAAGTATAGGTATAAGTATAAGTATAAGTATAAAGTATAAGTATAAGTATAAGTATAAGTATAAGTATAAGTATAAGTATAAGTATAAGTATAAGTATAAGTATAAGTATAAGTATAAGTATAAGTATAAGTATAAGTATAAGTATAAGTATAAGTATAAGTATAAGTATAAGTATAAGTATAAGTATAAGTATAAGTATAAGTATAAGTATAAGTATAAGTATAAGTATAAGTATAAGTATAAGTATAAGTATAAGTATAAGTATAAGTATAAGTATAAGTATAAGTATAAGTATAAGTATAAGTATAAGTATAAGTATAAGTATAAGTATAAGTATAAGTATAAGTATAAGTATAAGTATAAGTATAAGTATAAGTATAAGTATAAGTATAAGTATAAGTATAAGTATAAGTATAAGTTTAAATTTGTGTTGAAGTTGAAGTTGAACCTAAATTTGGAACTAGTTGAAGATGGAGCTCGGAATTGGAGATGCAATTAAAATTGAAGTTGAAGTTACAATTGAAGTTGTAATTGAAATCGAAATTTAAGTTGTAGTGGAAGTTTGAGTTGATGTTGGTATTGAAATGAAGTTTAATTTGAAGTTGATATTGAAGTTGAAGTTAAATTTGGAACTGGTTGAAGATGGAGTTCGGAGTTGAAGTTGAATTTAAAGTTTATGTGAAGACTAAAGATTAAAATAAATTTGGAATTAAAGTTGAAGTGAAAGCTTAAGTTTATTTTGATATTGAAATGAAGTTGAAAATGTAGTTGAGGTTGAAGTTAAATTTGGTGCTGGAGTTGAAGACGCAGTTAGAGTTGGAATTGAGGTTGAATTTAAAGTTTAAGTTAAGACTAGAGTTTGAAATAAAATTTAAGTTAAAATCAAAATTGAAATTGAAGTTGAAATTAAAGTTGAATTTTAAGTTAAAGTTAAATTGAAATGTCAAGCACTTAGAATTAGAAGACAAAATTGAAGAATTAGAATTAGAATAAGAAGCTAGGATGAAATCATAAATTTAATGTCAAGAAGATACAATGGAGAAATATAAGAGGTAGTTGAAAAATTAAAGAAAAAATTATCATTCATTTAAGACCGAGAAATTCTAAAGGAATTTTTAAAAGAAAACTGTAATTAATGGTTAGTGAAAGAAAACATAAGGCTTGGTATGGAAGAGGACATTTCAGACAAAAAAAAAGTTGGAATATTCTGCAAAGAGTACCAATTTGAAGTATCTAAAAGCTTTTACTCAATATTTTAAATGATAATCACTTTAAAATTTCTAAGCACAAGTGTGAACTTGATCCACAACTATCTTTTTCAGCTCTGAAAAAAATTTTTAACTATAATAGCTTGAAAGCAGAAGTGCAGCTGAATAATAAGGAAGTAAATATATCTTGAAAAACACATATAAAGACACATATAAAAAACCTCCACTTACTCTCTACGACGGCGCCAAATGGAGTAGAGCTGCAAACATAATTTCCATTGACACTTGCACTGCATCACGATGCCACACAACCGCCGTGAGTCGCTTCTTAGGCTGGCTGCTGCGCGACTGCCAAATTGTCGTGCCCCATTGCGCGTGCAGTAATTATTGTGGCGCATCAGTGTATGTCGGTGGCAAAATCGATGCCGGGTCATTGCAGTTGTTTTGTTGTTGGCACCGTTTTGGCTTGCGTTATACGTGCTCGAATCAAACTAATAATATATAAATATACTTACCCATAAAATTTAAGCTTCCTGTTCGCACTTGCGTTGCGACGGATGGGTTCGAGATGATCAAAGAAACTGGTTGTGGCCATAAATATTGTATTTACCGCAATTCATATGTAATCAAGTTAATATTAGGGGGAATTAAACTATGCTAGTTTGAAATTGTTTAATTTTATATTATTTTCTTGTATTTAGATTTACATAACGAGTTAAGTTGATAAGTCGATTTGTGTAACTGGAAATAGCATGTGACTAGAAATAAGTCGCGTAGCTCTCCGAAGTCAAGTTAGGAAATGATATATGATATAGCAAAATGTGTCTTCAGAATAATACTTTTCGAGGGGAAATTTACTTAGATTGATATCCTTTACCGTATTTCTCAAGGTGGAAAAATAAAAGTGAACGATCCATGCTGTGCTGCTCTTTCTTACGATTTGCTGAAAGTCCGTTGTATCTGGAAAGTATTTTTAAAACAAATTTCTTATCAAAATGAATCTTCAGGATTATTCTTACCGAGAGAAAATTCATTTAGATCAATCTCCTATACGAAATCTCTGAAGCTGAAACTTGGCAGTGAATGATCCATGCCGTGTTGCTACCCCTAACCTTCTGTTGTGAGTCCATTTGAAACTGGAAATTATTTAAAAGAAAATTCTTATCAAAATCCTCCACTAAATAAAGAAACAAAATTCTGAAAGTCCCTTCTAACTAATTCTGTTATAACATGCTCAGTTCCATCTGAGAGTAAAACAAATCATATTTTGGCCTGATCATTTCGAAATTCCCCTTTTGATTTAGGTTGGTGCTGACCACAACCAGCTTCCTTTAGCAGCATTCCACCAAAAATTTAGCGAAAATTCTTGTCAGCCTTCTATATAAATACAAACCACATCTAAGGCGTAGGCACCTCATATTATTCGCCCGCTTTATTTCAGTCACGCCTACACCAAGTACAACAAAAAGGCAATTAAGATTAAACGATTGCAATTAAATGCGATTTAAATCACTTGGCAAAAGTACTCATTAAATAATATTTATTAAAGCAAAAGCATTTAACCAACTTAACTTTAGTTGCCACAAGCAAACTCTGCAGTGGCAAGCGATAGTAGGTCGCGGAAGTGTTGCGAAAACGGTGTGAAGAGCAAGACGCTGAAGAGTCTCATTAATTATGTGGCCAAATAAATTGTGGTAACATGAAGAAAAGATGAGGAAAAGAGCAAGTGAGCGCATGCTTTATATGAAAAATATACACAAACACACATATTTATACAATAAGTACTATGTACAACAAAAGAAAAAAATGTAGAAATAAGGAGCAAATTAAAGACCAGAAGGACTGTCGCCGCGGGTGAGAAGCCAATCGAGCGAGCAGCAAGGCCAACGGCAAGTAACACTCAACGCCTCGCGCACCTTCGCAAGTTTATATATACATACACATATATATGTGTGTGTGCATTGCAGCCTGTAATGTACATCGTTAATTTAATGATAGCCATCATTAGACGAACTGGCCAAAGCCAAGCGCGGCAAAACGGACATGGCCAAACTAAAGCATACCCGCAGCGCATTTAGTGGCAGCACAAACAGTTGCAACGAGCTAATGCCAAACGCCGAAATGATGAGGTGCTGTGCCAACTGAAGAAGCCTTGACGCTTTAGTCGGTATGTACAAAAAGAACAAGCATTTTTATTGTCCAGCGTTGAAAATGAGTTATGTTCGGTGTGTATTTTGGACTTTTATAGAAAATACAACAACAGCCGCTAGTTGCTATTGAAAAGCTGCTTAATATATATAGGTAGCGGCAGCAATTAACGGTAAGTTCCAAAAATTAGTAGCGCCCAATGAGGCGTTCTATACAGAGTTAGTGCTGAAGAAATGCAAGGTGACCGAAATGCTGCGACATCTCTCAGTTACACTCAGTTAGGTCTGTTGCATGTTTGGTTGACGGAGCAAAAGCTCAGAGTATAAAAAATAAACTACTGCTGCCATCAATATATACGTATGTATGCAATATACGTATGTGAAATAATCTTGTTGCCATTAACTGTTGTTCATTAATTTATACGCTTTTTAATATTGTCTTTAAAAAACCGTTATAAATTTATAAAAACAATACTGCATTTTTATATACAGTTATCCAAGTGCTTGTTTACATACGAGTATGCGCATTATTTGTTGTTGTTCTCGTATTCTCTTATTTTCCGCTTGAACAGTGCTTCTAGTTGCACGTGCTCACCTTGTCATTTCCACTGCCACTACATAAAATCCGTTGTTTTTGTCTTTCGTCCACTCTGGGTGAACAAAAACTGCTTAATAATCATAATTAATCTAAGACCACTCATCACACCGGTATTTGTTAAGCACTAAATACACTTATTTGTTTTAAGACATGACTTTCGTTGCTAAAACCACTCGAGAGTAGCTAACCGTGGTAGTGGCAGAGCAGAAGAGCTTAAGTTAAAGCAAATTATACTTGAGGTAGAATTAGTGGCAGACATGCAATATACAACAACAAGTGCAATTGTTGGTGGGAATACAACAACAACGTTCTTCATGCTAAATGCTCAAGTGCGAATGCATTGTTAAGTGCATTAGAGGCAAAGCAGCAGCAGTGCGACTATACAGCAGTGTTGCCACGCATTTTGAATGTGGCAACTTTTTATTAAAATATTTATAATTTTTTAAAATATTTAATATCTGTTTATATACATTTTGAACAAAATTTAATTTGCTATACTATTTTTTAGTTTCTATAAATATTTTTTTCAATTTTGAATTTATATTTAACAAAATTTATTTTTCCTCGTATTTTTAATAAGTTGGTTTATTTCAGTGTTTGCTTTAAAAACTCGTGCCATTTGAATAAAAAATCAACTAAATTTTTACTATATAATAACCTTTTATATTCAAAGTCAATAGAATTGAGAAAAATGTTTTTTTTTATTAAATTTCTATTTCAAATAATACCAGAATTTTATTTTTATTTTTCTATTCTCTATAGTTTTATAAAACTTTTCCTTCCTTATTAATAAATTATATAACAATTAAGTAACTGAAAAAATAAAATAAAAATAATATAGTATATATATATATATATATAATATATATAATATTATTTATTTACATTTTTAACCTTCGTTTAAAAATTGGTTTCTTTTGTAGCTTTTTTCCATTAGGATTGATATGATATCTTAAATGTTAAGGATATTCAAATATTTTTTATTTAATGTGAACTACAATCGATATAATTAAGTTCTGACTGTAAAGTCTTCTTTTGCGGAAACAAATTGGGAAAACCCAATTTTCGACTACTTTTTCCACCATATGAATACGTATGTCAAGAATAGAATTTTCGATATTGACTTCTAAAGCTTGAGGAGAGTCTGGTTTATTGCTTAAGACCAAGGACTTCAAATAACAGCACAAGAAGTAGTCTAATGGTGTTAAATCACAACTTTTTGAGGCCATGCAATGTCACAATTTCATGAAATAATCGAATCTCCAAACTTTTCTCGCAATAATTCGGTTGTTGCACGTGCTGTGTGGTTCGAAGCCCCATTTTGTTGAAACCAGATGTTGTCAAGATCAACTTGTTTCAATTGCGGACATAAAAATTTGGTTATAATCCATTAACACCGCTTTCCATTGATAAAAATGGAGTCACCAACTTCATTTCAAGAGAAGTACGGGTTAATGATTCCACCAGAACAAAAACCTCACCAAACTGTCAATTAAGTTGAATGTAATGGTTATTCATGAATAATTTTTGGATTTTCTTCGCACCAGAATCGACAAGAAGAAGAAGAAAGTGAGCCTCAACAGAGATGATTATTTCCTTAAAAATGTCGTTATCGTTTTCAAGTAGTTCCAAGCCAAAATCAACGAATTCACGGTGGTCCATGGCGTCAGTTCTCGTGTGAAAACATTTTAATATAGATGTAAGCCTAAGTCCTTTCTTAAATTCCGCCAGGTTTATGTGGTTTGAGAGAGTTCCAATTCTTGAAAACGTCTTAGAATCGGCAAATTGTAGTCTTTAGCAACACTTGCCTGAACGGCAGCAATATTTTCATTAGTTTGAGCGGCTCTTTGTCTTGTTGGCACTTGAATCTTCAACAAGTGGACTAACAGATGAACCAATATTACAACCATTAAATGGCAAACCCCATGAAAAGTTGCAATTGGAAACTAATTATTTTGATATTAAAATTGAATAATTTGTAAGCATTGTTCTTGCGTGTATCATTCCATGATAAAAGTGTAAGCGTTACTGAAACAATGAAAGAAATTTTGGAGTATGACATATTAAGAGATCTCTGATTTTCGCGATTTTTTTTTTTGTTGAAATTTAAACAATAGGTCCAGTTTTGTTTTTAATAAATAAATACATTCATGACGAATACAAAATTATTTTTTTATTTTCATTTATTGGGTGTATAATACTTAAATAAATTGTTAAAATGACACGTAAAAAGAAGGTCCTATACGAAGTCCACGAATGCAGTCGCAATTTGACCTAAAACAAATTTGAAGAAAAAAACTATTAATCTGTAGGATATCATATCATCACGGTATATTTTTTTCTTCTTTAATTTACTAATCGATTCAAGTAAAAAAAAATGCAACTTAATTTTATAAATATCTTTTCAAAATGTCGTATTTCTTTAGTTTAGGGAAACTTTTGAAATTTAATTCTATATTCATTTAGTTTATTATTTCAAATAAATATGATGATATGTACTATGTTTTTTAGCCCAATCAAATTCTTATAAACCTCTTTTTCGTTTATATCCCGCTTCAAATAAAAACACTAATAACAGAATTATTTAATTTTCAACTTTTCATTTTCTTTATTTTTTTAATTTATTTATGCTTTGAAAAATATTACTTTTTTACATTATTTTTTGCTTTAGTTAAACAAATTATAAAATTATCCTTTAATTATAAAAAAAAAAAACAAATTATAATAATTTTCTTTTCAGAATTTTTTGTTCTTTAAATCAGTAAATAATATTTTAATATATATTTAATTCTAAAACTTATTTATTTTTTTTTATTTTCGCTTGTAATAATAGTTATTGGCTTTTATTTTAACTTTAAGCTCGTAAATAAAAGTCTTGTATTTTAATTTTTTAAATTTTATTTTAATAGTTATTTTTAAAAGTATTTTTTTTTTTTAAATTGTGCATTGTTTAAATGACAAAAAAATAATAGAAATATTTTTATTTGTTAATCTTTTCAATTTTATTGTTTTAACTCAGTAAAATTTAATGAAATTTTTATTTTTGCAATTTATTTTAGTTTTTCCTTTATTCTAATACTTACTAGTTTTCTAAATAAAATAAATTTTTAGAAACAATTTAAATTAATGAAAAAATATTTACAAAGAAAATATTCTAACCACGCTCATTCCTAAAAATGTGGTTTTTGTCAAATTGGCAACACTGCTTAACAACAAATCTTTGCATATGTTCTAAAGGTGCCAAGTGCTGTGTAGTGCCCTATAGTGGACAAGCTTGTTGGAAGTATAAATATAGTAACCGGCGTATAAATAATTTAAAGATTCCATGCAGTTGTCAATTACTTAATAAATTTTCTCACATTTGCTGTTTTCTGTTTGTCTAGCTGTAAATGGAGTATCGCCGCTTACTTACTCTTGAAGAAATCTGCTTACTAAGCGAGAATAAAATGTTAATTTTTGTTGTTGTTTGTTTTTTCTATTATTGGTAGAACTTGCTTAGTACATAATTGCTCAAAACTATAGTCACCTTAAACCTCTTACATTTATTTGCGAATTTGCCAACTTTTCAGAGCAAAGATATTGATATTTTGTCATATAAAATACGAAAAAAGTCTACATCGCTGAACTGAAAAAAATATACAAAATCTTTAGCTTCATTTTGGTTGCTTAGTTGGTATGGCAGATATATGATTTAATGATCCGAACTGAATAATTTTTAGTTTATTGCCTAAACAAAATGGCGGAAATGTGTCCGATATAAAATTTCTCAACCAAATTTACTCCTCAAGTAAAAAATATAATTTTAACGCCCATATTAAGATGGCCCACATGTAGCGTTTAGACTAAAATTTAGTTAAGAAACTCACATCAAATTAATAAAACAAATTACTTAAATCAGTTAAATGAAATTATAATCCCTCAACCTTTTCTCGCGCTATAATTTCTTAGACTAATTACGCGCTGCCTTATTTAGTATTATTTCTACATTTAACTCTTTCCACTGCATTTAATTGCGTTTGGCAAATGTTTATAGCAAAAATAGCTTCCCCTACCGTCACTACACCCGCTAGTTGAGCTATCAACTCAACTGATTATTCTCGCAACTCATCGCAAGTAATGAATATTCAATTTTCCTCAATAAAAGTGCGCGTAAAAGCAAGCAAAACAATGAGAAACTATGCGCGCATAATCTCAAGTGTGGAGACTTGTTGTATGCTGAAAGCAGCACGCTGCTGGCTGCAGTTGCATGGACAGTGTGTGCGCCGAGTCTTTATGGACTTCTTGAGCAGCGCGCGGGGGCCGGCCGACGTTTGATTGCTTTCAGCCTGCCTGTTTGCCTGGGCCTGGCCGCCAGTGTCCGCCTGCCGATTTGTCTCTTTAACACTCGCTTTTCACCAATGGCTACCGGCTACCGACTATTCTAACTGCGCGTGCAGCAAGTGGCGAGCACTAGGTTGCAACATTGCTTTCAACGCATGCATGCATCCCAGTCACTTCGATAGCTATGTTTGCGGCCATATTTGGCTGCTTGCGCTGCTGATGCTTTGATTGCATTTAATTGTTATTGAGAAATGCTGTTTGTTTTGCAATGATGAATGAAATTACATTTTAATACAATAACAACAGCAAAAACCAACAACAATGTCAGCCGCATGCCTCGGTATCGTGCAGCCACTTGCGCCTGCATGAGTAGTTGAGGCGATTTGTAAGCGCGTATGCAAAGTTATTTGCAGATTTTTGGCAATAAAAATTGCATATCATTTTAAATGCCACAACTTGAGGATCTTGATTTTTTTACAATTTTGGTTTTCTTATTTTTTCTCAATCAGGATGAGGTTAAAGCGTTTTTAATAATCTCGCCTCTATCGCTAGCTGTAAATTGGTTGCCGTTTGCACATCTTTTCACATCATTTATCAATCAAAACTGCCAAACAAACCCACACACCAACGAAAGACTTAAGCAACGAACCCGATTTAGCTGAATTGGCTGAAGCTTACACACTGCGACGCAAATGAAAACATTACAACACGTACACATAAGAATGCATGCAATTTAATTAAGTAAAACAGCACATTTCAGCATATTACACAAAAGCAACAACAACACCAGCGGCAGTAACAGAAAAGGAGTAAAATAGCAAAGTTACAATGAGTTTGGCTGCAATGAATACGTGCGGTTTTTGCCCACTTTGGGCATTTGTTTGCATTTAATTAAGCGATCGTTGCACACACATACCTATATACATCCATATACATTAAGAGTATAAAAACATGTGCGTGCGTATAAAAGTGTGTACGAAGAGTTTAGCGCTAGGCAATTGTCTGTTCGAGCGCTCAATTGGTTATGTGCAACAGTTTACAGCATTGTTGCGGACTGCTTAAAGCGCAGGAATTCTCATCCTCTTTGCGGCTCTGTGTGTCGTACGCGTACTGCTTCGTTAATTACTGTTAGAGAGATGGTTAGTTTAGCTATTCGAATTAATGGAATTATGGATTTTTAATTAACACGTTCAAAGTGAATTGATTGTAAAAAGTATTGGGGGAGATTTTCAGATAGTTCAACAAAAGTTGCTTTTGTATTGGCATAAATTAAGGTAAATATGTCTTAATGAGTATAGTTCAAGTTCCGAATATATAGTATTCAATTATATAGTACTGTTGACCTTCGCTTTAGGGAAGTCCTACAAAATAATATATAGTAATTATACAGTAGCTTGATATAGATTCCACGAGACAGTCTTATGGATACCTTTTTGCCAAACACAAATTTAAAGTAAAACAAACAAGGAAGAGTTAAGTTTGGGTATAACTGAACCTTTTATTTATGCTCTTACAAATTGCATGAATTAAAATCGGGGGGGTACCCTCAGGTGCTTAATTCCTGGTAGTTATATGGGGTTATTCATTCCAAGCAGAAATATCCACCATTATAAGAAACAAACGCTCTTTCTGCGATATGAAGTCACTCGGCAGTTCTAAAGTCTTTATATTAGGTATTTGGCGGCTAAAAGAAATATTGACTCCATTAAACCCATTTGCAGGCATACTACTAACAAGAAAATGATATCTATAAATTTAAATTTTAAATCTGATACATTGACCATTGACCAATATTTGTGGTAAAAATTCAGCTAAAATTGTGTTAAGTGATTTCATGGGTTTCCTCGGAAAAAACCTTTCGCAAAAATTTTATTTTTCATATAAAAAATGAAATATTGTCTTACAACTTTTTATTGTTGCAAACACACTCTGTTTTAAACTCGCCCATTGTGACGCCGTTTCTGGTAAACTCTCAAAAAAAATATGACCCTGCGAGAATCATCTAAAGTACAAAAAAAAAAAAACATTTTTTAGTTAAAACCTTAACTTGGACGAAAGAAATAGAAACTGAAAATCCCATTTTTAATAGGCTTTTTTTTACAAAAAAAAAAAAAAACAAAATTTCAGAGAAAGTCTAGCGAAATTTTTGTTTAATATGTAGTTGTAATTGAAAAAAAAATCCTTCGTCCATCTTTTTAAAAATTGCATGTCAAAGATTTGTGTCAAATTTCATGAAGATTCTTTGAGTAGTTCTCGAGAAAACTTGCCTACCGACTTCAAAAACGTTCCGAGAGAAACGCGTTTAAAGTCGGCGCACAAGTTCTAAAAGCTGTATCTCCAAAACTATTACTTGGATAAAAATTTAGGACAATATTTTACAGGTATTGTAGAATTAAATAAGACAATCAAAAAATTCGATTTTTTAATAACCGTAAGCCTTGTAACCTCTTAAATGAGAAGTAAGCGTGGCGCAGTTCTATTTCGACCATTTTTAAACTGTAAAATATTATAAAACTATCAGAAGAATGACGCGTAAAAAATTTGGTTGAAATCAGTCGAGCAACATCCGATATATCTGATTTTACTTAAAAAGGGATAGTGCCACCTAAATTGTACACTTATAATCCTGGGTCCTCTAAACTCCTTTTCTACCATCTCGGTGGTAGAATTTAATGTCTCTGACATATTTAGTTATTGATTTATCGTGGTTTAAGTAATTTTTAGCAGTACCGTTATGTGAGGAGTAAGTGGAGTTATTGTTCAATTTCGTCCGTTTCTACACTGTAGCTTTTATATTATTTGCGTTAAGTGAATTAAGTTGTTTTGGTTAAGTGGTTTAAAAGATAATTACATAAAATTCATTAGGGGGCGGACGGTTTGTATATCAGCTGTATGCTAAAGTGGCCCGATAACGGCAATTGCAATATTTGAAGAACTTCTAAGAGAAGTGAGGACGTGTGCAAAATGTAGATCGATATCTCAAAAACTATACTAATTAACAGAAAGCTTATGCTTTCCATTTGGTAAAGCACCTTTTCCTACTTATGCAGCCTCGTTTGTTGTCAGCTATCGACTGCGGCTGTATTTTCAGTCAAAATTGTTGAATTGCTGTCTTCCTTTTATAATTTTAGCAGGTTGCTATTGGAGAACCAGTAGCATGATTAGCCATTGAGGTTAGGACCTTCAAGTTTTAGGGACATAAAAGTCTTTTAGATAGTAGTTTGTGCAATCCGTCTGAATCCATTGTAGATTTAAAAAAAAAATCGTCATTTGCCGTACAAACTTACATTATAGTTATAAAAATAAATTTAAAGTTATTTTGTTGTGTTTTTTAATGAATTTATTGATTAAAAGTTTAATTTTTCTAATTAAAAACCTAAAAATTTGGAAGGAATCCTTTTTTTTGAATTTCCTTACTTAGCTTAGCGGCATTTTCTAGTAGATAGATTAGCGACGTCTTTTTATTTTGTCTCAATACCACAATTGTGGATGCTAAATGTCTCGACGCGACGCGGATAAAAACAAAAACGATCAAAGAGATATCACACTATTTGTTTATTATAGTTAAAAAAATTAAATGAAAAAATAATTTTTATCAGCTTGAGGTTCAAACTTACTAAATCTTTCATTAGTTCTGTGAATAAGTGGTTAAATCACAAAAAAATTAGTGAATGTGCACATGGTTTTGTACACAATACAGTTCTACCCTCTAATTGTCATTGTCCATAATAAAATACTTTTTCCACGAACTTTTGGAGTTGGAGAACCGAAACGCTTTTAACATATTTTAGGGCATTTACTGAGTGAACAGTCAAACTTTTATTACGTTCATTGTTTACTCAATTTTTCCTTGAATTATAATGAAACTTTTTTTTTTTAATATCGAACTCCTAAAGTTTGGTTAGGTTAATCTGGTTGGCCAATAAGCCACGCATATACCAGTGTTGTTGCTTTGCGACACCAGATGGTTCAGTTGCTAGGCCCAAGAGGATATGTCATCCTTTGAGATGCCTGCGCTTGACGTAAATTTTAGCAGGCCCTGCAGCCTCACTATCGATATCCAGTGTATCATACCGCAGGAACCCCAGATGCTTACAGCATAGTCTTGACAATGCGTGACAAGAGCACAAAAGATGCGAATTGTTTCCCTGCTGTCCTGCTCGGGGACAATTCATGAACTTCCTAAGATTTTCAAGAATTTAAAAAAGCGATAAAACATTATCAGTCTGAGTTGAAAGCTTATAGAATTATATTTTTTTATTAAATCGAAGCATTAAATATTATTTATAATTATTATTTATTAGTCAGAGTCACCATTACAGAAATTCTGTACAAAAAAATTTAATTTATGAAAAGGTAAAGATGGAAATCTCCGTAAGAATTTGACAAAATGCTGAATTGTGCATCAGAAATGTCTCTCTTCAAGTTGTTGTTGAGTCACAGAAGTGCCTAAAATTGTAACAGCAAAAATATTCTTATAAGTATGCATAAGTTGCAGCAATTTGGGTTTTCGGAATTTGCCAAATTCGCCAACTTTTTGCACAACATTGAAAATCGTGCAGCAAATATTTCAAAACGCCGTCAAGCCGCAACGACATGTAATAGACTCGTAACGACATGCAAGCGACTATTAATATCTGCAGTCGTGTAAGTGGTGGCAAATATCTGTGTTGCGCTGTCATAAAGTCAGCTTTACAAAACACAAAAAAAAAAGTTCAAAAAATATCAAACAAATAAAAAACAGAAATATCCAAATAAGTTGCGCTTGTGCTGCCGGGCAGGCTACAGAGCAAGTTAATATAGGCAGAGAAGTAGTGAAAAGGGTTAATCAGAGCAAGTGAGGCAGAGTAGCGGTCGAAAAAATAGCAAGAGGCGCGAGCAAAGCAGATATAAATTGCACAGCGACAGGCGGTTGCAGATCGCTTATAATTTGAATTATTTATTTATTAATCGCTCTTCTACATAATAGCAGTATGCTTGATTCTCTAGCGGCAACTGTAGCGCTGGTCAGTCTGTGATCGTATTATATGCCATTAACAACAACTGGCAATGGGCTGTGATGATTTATAACATATTAACCACTACAACAACAAAAACTACGTAGCAAGTAATACTCATACACTGGGCGAGCTGCAGGGTGTGCAGTTGCGGGGGTTGTTAAAAATTCTTATTTCTTCACGGCATATTTACATACACAGGCATTAGAGTAGGTATATGGATTTTCCTTGGGCCAATGCCTTTTTGGCGTGTGTTGCTGTAATATTAAAGATATTTTCTTGTTCGTTATTTTTAGTTAGTTTACATATTTGTAACATGTTCGGCAGCAGCAGCCGCAATTCATACAAACGTGACAGCTTTTGGCCATAACTAAACGCTAAAATTTTGCATAAGCATATTGCTTAAGTCAGCGCTGACTAAGCCGGGTTTTACTTTGTAATTTTTCGTATTTCGTATATAAATACCAACACAAGCATGTTGACATGACACATGTATTGGTATGGGTGGCTATGTTTCTTAAGCAAAATTTTTACAACTTTGCGATGGGCAATTATGTATGGATACTAAAATTCATTCTTGATTTACTGTTAGAGTAATTTCGTCAATATTTTTGATTTATATGGAATAAATTATCGATAATATGTGAGTTATCATTTCAAGATACATCTGATCAAAATTGACCCGGACTGAAACTTTTTTATTATTAAAAATTGGCTCCTAAGCCTACTTTTCATACAGTTTTCTATACACTTTATAAAAGCCTCAGCAGAGTTGCCTTTCATAACGTTTAGCGAAAATAGTTTTTTCAGCGCCATTTGTTAGACTGCTTGGCAATTTGAATGCCTTATTCACAAACACACGTCTCGTCACCAGCAAAGATCATCGAGCATCTTCTTTACTATCTGTTATCGACGTCGTTTTCGCAAACATTTCAGTTCTTTTAATACGAGTTTAGCATTCACCGGCTTCTTACCGAAAAAATTGACCAAAATGTGTTGAGTTGAGGCTTAAGAGGATCAAATATGATAATAATGTGCGTAAAAGATCATGGTCCAAACGTGGTGAAGCTCAAGAAATGGTCCCAAATCCAGGATTGACGCCTCGAAAGGTTATGCTGAGTGTTTGATGGGAATGGAGAGTAATCATCCACTATAAGCTGCTCAAGCGTGATCGAAAACGATTTATTCTACATTTCACTGCCACCAACTGATGAGATTGAAGCTAGCAATCGAAAAAACGGCCAGAACCGATCAACAGAAAGGGCTTCATCTTCCACCAGGACAACGCTTCACCACACACATTTTTGATGACTCGGCAAAAACTGGTAGAGCTTGGCTGGGAAGTTTTGATGCATCCACCATATAGCTCTGACTTTGCACCATCGGACTACCATTTTTTTGGTCAATGCAAAACTCACTTAATGGGGAAAAGTTGGCTTAAAGAGAAGCCTGTGAAAAGTACTTATTGTAGTTTTAATACGAGAAATTAGAACAGCTTTACACTGATGGAGTAATGTCTCCAGCGGAAAAATGGCAAAAAGTGGTCGACCAAAATGGTACATAATTGGTTCATTAAAATAGTTTTTCGCCAACCTAATATTATGTCATAAGATTTACTATCATAAATATCTTGCTTTGAAAACTATAGTAAACCACAAGTGTTGTGTGTGACAGAATGATAAGCGCAAAGCTGACTAAATTTACGTTTTGGTTCGACTACTCGTTTTTCACTTCTTCTCGTCATTGTGGCAATTATACTTCCTTCCGCATTTTTCTCGGACGCCAGCATTGCCTTCTCACCTCTTGCTGCGCAGCCTTTGTTGACAGTTGTCTGTTGGCTAAAGCTCGTATCGCTGCTCTCGCCTCTTGTTTTGATCATTAATTCTGCGCGTTGCTTGCGTGTTGCTCAGCTGACAGCTCAGTTAACAGCAAATAACCAAATACGCAAATATAGACAAATAGCTAGATATATGCGCCGATATGAGCGCATACATACAAATTTCTTTAATTTGCTTGCAACTGGCTGTCACTCGGCGACAGCGCTGCCACGTTGTCATCTTCCGTTACCGCTTTTGTCTGCACGAAATTCCATCCTCCGCTTTGTGCACATTGTCCACAATACTCACAAAAAATACAATCAAAAAATACAGTTTCGTTGCCGAAGACAACAGCTACATTGTGCCCACCGTTCGCCCGCCGCACACTCGAAATCGTCACTTTTTGCCTAGGGGGCGCTTGTGGCGCAAACAAATGCATTTCTTGCCAATAAAACGCAAAATATTCACTCGCAGATATGAAATTCGTATGTACTATATGTACACATATGGACAAAATAATAGGTGTACCTATGCGGGATGCCATTTTTTTGTCAAAAAGTGTTGTAACTGTTATTTATTTTTAATACCGCTATGTTTTTATGATGGACGCGTTTTAGTAGCATGGTGGTGTCAACAGTTTGCATTACTCATTCGGTGATTTTGCTTTTTAGTGACGAGTGATCATTGTTCATTTAATTTTGCTTGGCCATTAAAATAGGTGTAGTTCATATTTTTCGTAAAGAAGTTGTTAAGTCGTACTATTTACCATACCAAAGTAAGTATTTGAGTATTTCCAAATTTATATTAGTTTAAATATCACAAACAAAAAATTTTCAGAATGGGTCGCAAGAGACACTGCACCGAAATAGAACGCTAATTGGTTAAAAAACTACGTGGTGAAGGGAAAACATATAAATTCATAGCCAATACGTTAGAGCGAACAGAAAATTTTGTCACTAATGCTCTAAAAGGAAAAAAGGGAAGGAAACTCGTGGCCGTCCAAAAATAACCTGCCCAATTGATGACCATCGTATAGTACTTATGGCAAAAAAAGACCCTTTTATCTCTTCGCGACAAATTGAAGCGGAGGTGGGATTTAATATAAGCTCGCGGACAATTCGGCGTCGTTTGGTGGAAGCTAAACTACCAGGGCGAACGGCCAGAAAAATTCCTCTGCTACGAAAGAACAATATCCAGAAGAGGAAAACTTTCGCTACTGAACATAAAGATTGGTGTGGTCCCACTGGAGAAAAAAGGTGGCGAAATATTTTATTTAGTGATGAAGTGAAGATAAATCTTTGCGGAAATGATTCCATGAGAAGCGTACGCCGCCCGAAAGGCAAGGAATTCGATTCCAGATACACCAAAAAGACAGTTAAGCATGGGGGCGGAAATGTTATGGTGTGGGGATGTTTCTCCTGGCAAGGTGTTGGTCCATTATTTTGGATAAAGGATACAATGACCGCTGTTGAGTACAGGGAAATATTACAAAATATTATGCTACCATATGCGGAAGAAAATATGCCTCTGCGCTGGTGTTATCAACAAGATAACGATCCGAAGCATACCTCGAGGTTAGTATCTGAGTGGCTCATAAATTCAAATGTAACCTGTATGAAATGGCCAAGTCAATCTCCTGACCTCAATCCGATTGAGAACTTGTGGAGTGACCTCAAAAGGAGATTGGCAGGCTTTTCTTTTCGAAACAAGGAGCAATTGTGGCAAAAAACTAAGGAATTGTGGGATGCAACTCCCTTGGAGACTTGTCAAAAGCTAGTACAGTCTATGCCCAAGAGAATAGCAAAACTTATCCAAAACAAGGGAGGATATACTGGCTATTAAAAACTTATAGGCTAAGGAAATAATATACTGATTTTTTTTTTTTTTTATTTTGAAAAAACTTTTTTACACCTATTATTTTGTCCAGGGAAATATGTTTTTATAATTGAATTTTTTGTTTTAAAGCTTACAGTAAGAAAATTGCAAAGTATTTCTGTTTAATAAAGAGAAATACTTTTATTACTAAAGAAAAATTTGTTTTAATTGCATATGATTTCACGATATTTTGGTAAAATGTAATACACCTATTATTTTGTCCATATGTGTATGTGTGTACGTCTAAGCAGCAGTCATCATCTGGGTATAATGCAACTAACCGGCCATTTGGCGGAATGACCCACCCCTCGGCTAGTGACAATTGGCAGTGTCTTTGGATTAAATTGTTAAAATTGTGTTGGCTTGTGGTGTCAAATGGCGCGACGAAGAGGGTCAAACGTAATTTTGCTGCTAATAAATAAATATAAAATATAAATACAAATACAAATATACATGTAAATATAAGCGCGTGTGTGTGCTTGGTTTATGAGGTTTTGCTGACTTGGACGCCTTTAACCTCTTCCATGTCGACACTTTGTTCGACTGATTGTGGTCGTTAATCGTGTTTGCACTGCGGTGTTGACAGTGTCCCGTTGGCTGCTCAAATTAACAATATTTGACAAAATGCTCAATTAGCAGGATTTAATCAAGGAGATTGTTTAATAAGCAATAATTAGAAAATCACAACGAAAATATTATATTTTTGTTGCGTTAGAAAGGCAAAATAGTACAAAACAAAAACATATTCAATTATTCGACTGAACCTGAAAATTAATTGAAAAAATTTGCAAAAACATGTAAGGTAGGGCTGACTAACACTTTATACCCTTAGTTCAAAAACGGACCGGTATTTTAGGTATAAGGTTTGTTAGAACTATATGAGAGTTGGCGTAGTATCGACTCGATTTTATACAACAACTACTAGGAAGATACACAGGAATCAAAAAAAAAAAACAGAACAAATGTTTTTTTCGGCGAAATCAATTTATTTTATTTAAAATAGTCTCTTTCTGCTTCAATACAGCTTTTTGCACGGTCCAAAAGCATCTCGAGAGAGTATTTGAGTTCGTTGGCCGGTATGGCCGCCAGCATGCCGGTGCAAGCCTTTTGAATGGCCTCTGCGTCTGCATAACGCTTTCCTTTCTTGGGCAAATTCATTTTTCCGAAAAAAAAGAAGTCGCACGGTGCCGCATCATGTGAATGCGGGGAGTGGTTAATGGATAAAATGTGATTTTTGGTCAAATATTGGGTCACAAGCGTCGATCGATGAAACGAGTTCTGAGCAATTTTTGGTCGTCAGTCAATTCGTGCGGAACAAACCGTGCACACACCTTTCGTAAGCCCAAATATTCGGTTAAAATGCTTTTAATCGATGGTTTGGAGATGTTAAATTTCAATGATTATTTCGACTTATTTTTGCACAATTTAGTTTAATTTAATATCTTTAAGGTTTGGTAAATTCAATCGTTCGTTCAGAATTCCATTTTCATAACAGCACCCAGGCCAAGTTGGTTTCTCTACACACTTACGTCTGCCGACAATTCTGGGGCAAATATTCATACATTCGATACAATTTGAAGAAAATATTTTAAATAAATTCAGAATGCACTTGCATTTACAAATTAGCTGGTATATACAGTCTTATATATTATATACAAATATGCTTCGTCAAATCGCCACTTTTTCATGTTGAATTTTACGTAAACGCTTAAACGACCACAACCAGGTGACTGATTGCGGCCTAACATTAGCTAATTGAATGATTACGATTTTGAATAAAATTATCTAGAAGCCATTCAATCAATCATTTTCTAAAGTTTTGCAGCGAAAATACCAACAAAAACTGTCGTTTGCATATCAGTTTTTATCTATCGTTCGACAGTCTGTCAAATGGCGCAACAGTTGTTTTGACAGCGGTTTTTGTTGACTTGAGTTGTAAGACAGCTACGATAACATAATTATGACACGCTGTAGTCGCAGCATTATTTATGTAAAATTGTATATAAAATATAAAACATATATGCGTGCGTAAATTTGTGGCGATTTTTAAAATTTTTGAAAATTTTTTTGAATAAAATAATATTGATCTAATGACAGCAATATTGATTTGCTTTATATTTGCTATATTCGCTTTTATTCGCTAGTCAAGACAGCATAGTTTTGTAAGTTTTTTGTTCAAATATAATTTTTTTTTATTTAATACTATTTTTTTTAGTATTTTTATTATTATTATTTTTATTTTTTATTTTTTTATTTAAGTTTACCCACTTCCAAGCGTTTATTTGCAATCTATGCTATTAAAGAAAAATTTATTAAATTTTAATTGCAAATAAATAAGCGTTTTATGTTCTAATTTAGTAGCAGTTAGTCTGTCGGCCATATCTGCATTACTATCAGCTGACGTTATTAAATTTCAATTTACTTAATGTAGTACTAAATTGCTGTTTTTGGTATTTTAGTGTAACAAGGCTCGCACTGGAATTTATTTTAATTTTTATTTTTTTTATAATATTTTTATTGGTCAAACAGTAGCAATCAGATTAGCCAGCGGTAAGGTAGCTTATAAACTGATTAATTTGTATGAAGACTTTGGCTGCCAATGTACTATCGTACAGTTGATTAAATATATATAATTATTAAATTTTAGTTGTTCACTGCAGATCTTGCTTCGTATGGTTTAATGTTTAAAACACACCTTTCGATTACATAAAAGCAACACCAAAATGTATAGCACGAACTAAAATAATATATAATTCAATCAAACACTCCTTTTTTCGATTTGAAATTCCTTTATTTACTTCACTATCTTTTATGCTCAATTTTCTCTTTTAATCTAAATAATACAAACCAAATTTTAAACACTTTGTAAAGAGAAAATATTAAATTTGATTTAAGAAAATTTTAAATTTTCAGCAAATACTCAAATTTTTATTATATGATAACTGTTTATAGCAAATAGTTAATTGAAAATCACTCCAAAAAACACTCAATTTACTTATCGCCCGCTCAAATGCCTGTGGAAGGCATTAAGCAATTCTTTATAGCGAATAATTGACAATAAGCAATTAGTAATTATACTTTGTACATTTTAGTGGTAGCTTATCAGCAATGTTAATGCTTTTTGTTGTTGTAATCAGTTTAGCAAATAGCCACCGAAATGTTTTTACACGCGCACACAGACACAATGCATTAAATGTTGGAACATGCCCGGTAGGGAAATTGTTGCTAAAATAGCTATAACGGTGTCTACCCCAATGAAGAAGAAGAATAATAGTGATTTAATAGATAGATTGAAATTTAACTATTATATAAGCACTGCATTAGATCTCTCAGTACAATCCTTGAAATGTGTTAATTTGGAATCAAGTCTTCAGAAAAAGGAACAATTTAGATAGAGCATGGCAAATCCAAGCGCGGAGAGATGGGACTGAACATTTACACAAAGTAATATACAAGAATACTTCGGTCGAATATCAGTAAACAATTTGGTTGTAAATTGTAAGGAACACCAAAAACTAATGCTGAGTTAAATTCGGCCTCTTAAGGTCGGTTAAACTTTCGCCTTCAACTTTCAACCAACCAAAAAAAACGTTAGCAAATACTGGTAGCAATATCTGCAGAACAAATTTTTGAAGACATCTTAGTTAAGCATAATTATATATCGAGGGTTAGAAACAGCTGTGGATAACCAGAAAAATGCTGAATGAGGTGCAGGTAAGCAGTTAGCCAGAACTCTGTTTTAGTTCTATATCTGAGTCTGTTTATTTTACCTCCCAGAAGCATCTGAAACCTAAGACATAAGATAATGTATTTTATTTATCGATTAAATGCTGACTAGAATTTTCAAGCTAAGTAAAAAACTCACTGAGATCGCAGGTTACCATAACTTGCAGAGTAAATATAATATATGAGACGGTACTATTAAGAGAACAAATCTTTTTAACTGGCTTTGACTAGGACAATTCGTGAGATAACACGTTCACCAAACTTGGTTTTCAATAAGTTGATTGTGACATTCGCTATGTGACTTGTGGCGCCGTTCTGTTGGAACCACATATTGTCCAAGTCCATATCATCCGTTTCGAGCCAAATACATTCGATTATTATTGAGCTGTAGCGATTCCCATTCACAGTAAAGTACCGGTCTTGATCATCACGAAGGAAGTACGGCCCAATGACGTCGTCGGCTCATAAACCTCACCAAACTGTAATATTTTCGGAATGCAATGGTGACACATGTGGATTGCTCCCTCATCAATAGTGCATATTTTGCTTATTAACAAAGCCATTCAGCCTAAAACGAACCTCATCGCTGAAAATGATTTTTCGATGAAAATCCAGATCATTTTCAAGTTGTAGCTCAGCCTAATTCATGAATATGTGAAGATTCTGTTGGCCAAGTGGCTTCAGTTCATGCGTCAATTTGATCTTCAGAGGATGTATGACAAAATCTTTTCGTAAAATTCGCCAAAACAATGTCAGAGCGATGCCCAACGCTTGAGAACGACGTGTGACGTACGGGTACTTTCCAAATTTTTCCTCTAGACGCTCAATTTTTAATCTGAAAAGACGATTATGACGACCCTACAGTTGAGGCCACTGACTGTGAATTTCGGTAATAAATTTAATAATTTCGACTGGTTGTTGGATCATTTATCTTTCTATGATCGAATGGTAAACTCTACTAAAAGAGAAATGTCGAAAGAGCGGGGAAAAATATGGCGTCGTTTGCTGTTCCTATTGGTCTACTTTTGCAGCGTTCATAAGTAAAAACCTTTAGCATACGAGTAAAACATTCTTTCACAATCTTGCATGAAACCCTAAGATGTTTTAGCGATCTCAAAGCCGCTTGGCTATCAGTATTGTGTAAATATATTTCTTGTTGTGAGCACACTCTTTAGTTAGGTTAGGTTCTTGTCAGAACATGAATTTTCCCCCTTTAATTGCTGTGATCTCCGGTTGGCAGACACTTTTAATGGCCCTGATAGTCGCAAGCCGGTTCTGGTATATAATTTTGCTGAAAAGACATAATCTCTTACACTTCTATTTAATTTGGAAAGTAATCACAATCCTAACTGTAAAATATTTTTTTTTAATATTTCTTCAATGGCTTCTATGCGTGTGATATACGCAAATTACTTTGTTTCTTTTGCTGCTGAAAAAGGTGCCTAGGTAATTATCATTGTACCTGCAGGGTACACAAGTCTCAAGTAATTGTAAACATACATATTTATTCAATTATGTTTTAAATGCGCTGAAAATCACAGGTGTTCTTCGTACAGATATTAATGGCAAACACAAAACAGTTAGCTCTGCAAGACTCGCGATTGTTACGGCGTTGAGCACTTGTTAATTGTCTGCCTATTGGCCAAATTCCCCCGTAATCAGAATTACAGTTGGCGCTTATCTCGCCGCCAATAAACCAAACTGCATACTGAACAACATTGAGATTGCTGTCTTAGACGCTGGCCAGCCGCTGGACAGTGGACAGTGGACAGCTCAACGACGGTTAATGGCTGGTTGATTGAAAAGTGTTGGCACACACACACACGCACACCAAAACACAGGTGATTATTTGTTTGGTTTTATTATTTTGATTTTTTCGGTTACCAAATTTTATGTTTGCTTCATTTGCATATAAATTCGTTTAAAGTTAGAACTGTTTTTGTTGTTGTCGCTTAATTTGTTAGCTTATCGGTGTTGGAGATCAATGTTTACAAAAAAAAATGTAAGTGAGATATAAGCTGGTTCTTTACAGTGTCTCAGCGGGATTTGGGCGATTTTTTATATTTTTAATATCATTGCCGCTGTTTGACGCGATCAGATAATGCTGGATTAAAACTGTTGTCAAACGTTAATTGCTCGAGCTGTTACTAAATTGCATGAAGAAAAAATTTTCGTACTAACGTTGTGCTCTATATATGTATATCAACATTAATTTTAAAGGTCCATATTAGGTCTATTATTTTCCCAATAGATGGCTTTAATAAGCAGTAACTCGCATTGTGTAAGGGAAAATGGGTTTATATTTTGAACTAAAAATTATTTCAGCCAATTTTATGTTTGCTCGACAGGGAAATGTTTGAGCACGTGCCAAATATGGGCCGAGCTTTGAGAAAATAATCCTTGTTTTACAGTTTCTCAACACTAAAGGCGAAAAGTCAAGCCAGGCGGTTGAAATTATGAATAATGTTTATGGTCCAGCTCCTGACACAGTCCATTCCATGAAATTTGGGTTTACTCATTTCTCTTCAGGTAACTTTTATATCTAAGTTGCAGCATATTCTGAAAGGCAATTTTCGAAAGTATCTGTAAAGTGATGGAAATCGACGAGTTTGACAAAAAAAATGGAAAATCGGTGACGATGAAAGTTATATGGTATAGTAATCCGATCTGAGCTTTTTTTTCGGAGGTTATATTTTTACCTTAAGCAGTAATCCATGTCAAATTTCGTGAAGATCCCCACGTCAAATACGAAAGTTTTCCATACAAGCCCTTGATTCCGATCGCTGAGTTTGCATGGCAGCTATATGCTAAAAATGTCTGACATCGCCAGTTCCGAGAAATGAGCAGCGTCTTAAAGAGAAAATGACGTTTGCAAAATTTCCAAACGATATCTTAAAAACTGGGGGGACTATATACAGACAGGCAGGAGGACAGAGAGACATGGCTCAGCTCAACATACTGATCATTTATATATATAATATATACTTTACAGGTTCTCCGACGCTTCCTTCTGGATGTTACAAACTAACTGTTAAATAGGTTCCTTTCGGAACTGTTGCTTACCCTTACATAAATCTTTCAAAAAATATTGATTTCGAAACTCCAAAGCGTCTTTAATTCGATTAATGTCGACAAAACAGCTTCGCGATTTTCCCTTAACAACTTCCCAAGATCACAGCTATGTATCAGCCATGTTTTTAGGTGGCAGTTTTCTAGCAGTGAGTAAGAGACTATAAGTAGAAATTACGTGTGTTTAGACATTTCAAAAATCGTTGTTGAAAATTTTTTTTTAAATACTACAAGTGATATGTATAGAATATTTTAAGGTGGTATTCTCATGTAATCACTTCGAAAAAAACATTTTTTTTTTATATTTTCACAGTAAAACCTATTGAAAACATGCTGTGAAAAATTCAGACCGAAATTCATAGTATTTGATAAGTTACAGCTCATAGTCGCCGACGTGTCGCAAGCGACTGTCTACCAGGCGCCATGACAAGTCTGCAGCTGCCACGTTTCTAAACGCATTTTTCTCGAATCATCATTTTTTGAAACTGTCATGGTCCTAAAAAAACGTATTCAACCGATTTCTTTAAAACGTACATAGGTTCTTCTACTCATTTGTAGTTATCGTCCCTACCAGAATTGTTTATTTTTGAAAATATTTTCATATTTTTTTTAAACGATTTTTTTTAAAGAAAAAAAAAAAGATTTTCGTGACTTTTTTTATGTTTCTTTTTTTTCATGAAATTGATTATATTAGGTAGGGACGATAGCCGCAGAACTACTGAATAATAATCCATTCGATTTTTTTACTTCAGATAACATGAACAGCCTCTATCACCATGGCCAGTGAAATACCTTTTTTTTTTTTTTGGGGACTACTTTGATTTAAAAAAAAATATATATATTAAAAATGTAAAAAACTAAAAAAAAAATTTACATTTCAAAATACTAATAAAAATATATTAAAAAATTTAAATGATTGAATTTTGTTGTCGAATAAAAAAATCCTAAAAAGTGGTAAAATGTATGCGTTCACATGAGAGTGGAGAATCTTTGAGATAACGATAAATCGGACGAGACCGGTCGAATGCTTCAATCTTTGATCGTGTTTTTCTCGAACCATCGTTTTCTAGGTCGGTGGTCATGATTTCTCAGAATTTCTCAGAGATTGATGGAAGTATTTTTTGTTTTTCGATTACAATTAATTTTTTCAAGGCAATTAGAGGTATGAGTGAAACAGTTTTGTGGGATATACTACCAAAAAATCATTTTTTTACATACTTGGACTAATAAGGACCTATTCTCATCTACTAACCGGAGAAATTCGATTTTTCCATTTTATATGAAGGCTTTTGTTGTGTTGAGACGTTGCTCCGGAAACCAGCTCTCAATCGCTGAAAAACTATTATTAAAAATTCACAAACTATTATTCAAAATGTTGTTTTTGTATATGCTTAGAAGTTACAAGAAAATAATTCATTTAGTAAATAAAAAAAATTATGAAAATAAGCATTTTTTCGGCCGTCAAAAAACACTTTACTCAAGCCGAAATCGAAAGTTGGAAGAAAAAATTCTTTTGTCGCTTAAGATTCTTCAAATTTTGGCAATATTGAACTGCGCTGAAAAGCTGTTTCCAAGGTGGTACGCATACCTGCCAAAAAAGATAGGAAATTGAAACCCATTTTTAGCTAATATCTAATTCAATAATATTTCCATATGTTCCGCAGTTCTATTCAATATATTTACATATATTCAGTCGACACTTGTATTGCCATGTAATTCAATATGTACGCGCATATGTAATCGCCCAAGTCCAGTTTAGGTTATACAAGTAAATCTTAGCCATATAAATAAACAATCATATTAATAAATTAAGATCTTTATCTAAGTAAGAAACACGCAAGCCAGTCTATCAGCAGAATTATAAATAAAAAATAATTGGCTACAATTCAGTTGACATAACCTAACCTAATAAATACATTTGCGCATATTTAAATATGCCTTGACACTTGCATATATATAATTTATGTTCGCTCAAACGCTAGTTAGTATTTAAATAAGTTAGTTTTGAATATTTCGCATTCCGACTGCTCGCTGACACAGCAGTACTTGCAGCTGGCTTGTCTGGACAAATGATTCACTGGGCCAAATGTGGTGCAGTCTAAGTACAGTTGTAGTTGCAATGGACCCGACACCTTGGCTAATGGCGGCGTTTAAGTGAAAATTTTATATTAAATTTACCTACATGTTAATTTTTAAACATATTCACACCCGCACTTGGCATGCAAATGCAATAAGTGCCGGCCGATAGACCGATAGAATTACAGTGGTGCGCGCAACTAATGGAACAGGCTAATTAATTGTAAAGTAATTATTCAAAAACTAGTTTTATGCAATCACAGATAGCAATAATACAGTATTTTATAGAAAATAGAGAAAATAGATTGAAATAGCACAGTTAGCGGCTTGTTAATTTGATTTGAGTTGGATTGGTATAGCTTACCACATAAGGTCAACGAAGGGTTCAATATGGAAAATGTATTTTAGTCAAGATAAGGGCAGAAAGAAGCCTACATATGTAATTATAATTTCGGTAATTTATATTTAAAACAAAAACTTATAAATTAAAAAAATCTTTATTCAATCAATTTGCGCACAACTTAACCTAACAACAATTTCCGAAATTATAACGAAAATATGGCAGCTTTCTAAGCGCAGAAGCATCTGCCGCGTTGTCTGCATAATTCATAGTGTTTGTGCCACAAACGTTTCAATCACTCAACAGCACAAGACTAGCCACACCACTGCGCTGCCAAAATACATACCCACCAAGCAGCCAGCACCGATTTATACACCAGCGGAGGGTGTCCAACATAACTGCCGCCATTGTTTATAGAAACAGAAAATTTGTGCAAATTTATTAGCTGAAATCTTTATTGAAAAAAGTCGTTAATAAAAGGTGTCTTCAAGATTTACAAATGCGCTTTGGCATTGGTTGTGTGGTGAGCTTTTGTGGTGTTGCTGGCAATTTGGTGCACTAGCTGCTTTGGTGGCAATTTAAGTTTCCCAGCACAGCTCGCACACATTGCTGGAAATCTTTATTTATCTTTCATCGCTGAGCTATATAATTTTGTTGGCTTCAATGTTTTTTGTTTCTTACTTTATTTTCTCTATAATTTGTTTGATGTTGGTTTTTCACTTTTCTATGATGCTTCTTCTTATGCTTGGTTGTAAATCTAGTATAAAACGTGTCGTTATTGTCTTTGACGTAAATCTTTGGATAATTGTGTGAACATTGTGCGCATCTTCTAGCGAATTTAATGAATGTTTATACATTTCGAATCTTTTCCATCCATTCGTCTATTTTTTCTCCCGATTTTCATTTCTAGGTTAGGTGAGGTTAGATGGCTGATCAGAAATCGCACATGGACTAATAGAAGTTGTCCTTTGTGAAGCCGTTGAAAATCGAACTCCCGTATTCGGACTTGGAGATCGGCAAACCGTTTAGTATCCAATGCAAATTTGCTTAATTTCTATGCCCGCCAGATCGGTGGGATGTCTGAAGGTATGTGCCCACAAGCGCCTAATTCTTGATCTCCCAAAAGTAGGGCAGTCAATAAGGCAGTACTGGTTAGTTTCTACTGCATCCTCTTCCAAGCAGCTTCAGCATGCGACATCCGGTAAGATTCCCAGTCTTACAACATGTATGCCAATAGGGCAGTGGCCCGTCAACAGTCCCATCATTAATGAGAGGCTGGCCTTACTGAGGCCAAAGAGATCACTAGATCTCCTGCGATCTATCTTGGGCCAAAAAGCTTTTGCGACCGCGCAGGTACCAATGCTGGTCCATCGCTGACCGAGCACCGCGAGGCCCAGCTATCCAGTAGTAGACCACAAGAGGATTCAGGAGAGCACCTACCCGTTCCCGCATTAAGTGCAATGGTTGGGATGGACCTTAATGCACCGCACATGCTGATGAGCACAGCTCATTGAACGCTCTTAAGTTTCTTTGCAAGTGTGGTCTTCTGTAAAGCCCTCCACCAAATGAAGACTCCATAAAACATTATGGGCTTGACTATGGTGTCATAGAGCCAGAGTAGCACCTTCGGTGAGAGGCCCCACCTCTTGCCAATAGCTCCTCTACAGCAGTATAGGGCAATCGATGCCTTTTTGGCTCTCTCCTCGATATTCGGCTTCCATGAAAGCTTCTTATCCAGGATGAGCCCTAAATACTTCACTGTATCCGCCGGTTGCAAGCGAATACCTCCCAATAGCGGCAACGGCGCCTCAGGGATCTCGTATCTTTACTAAATAAAACCATTTCTGTTTTATTTGGATTGATGGCGAGTCCACTTTCGACCGCCCATTTTGTTACAACGCTGAGATATCCCTGCGTCAACTCATACACGGTGCTTAGAAACTTTCCTTTCACCATAAGTGCTACATCGTCTGCATAGGCAATCACCTGACAGCCAAGACCCTTCTCAAGGTCGTTAACGACTAGGTTTGATTCAACCCCAAGACCGTCTAGAGCAGTTACGACTGCCTCTGGCAGGACATTCTTGAAAGCTCCCTCAATATCAAGGAAGGTCCCAACTGCTAAGTCCTTAGCCTCAATTGCTTCCTCAAGCCCCGACTCGATAGTGTGGAAGGCAGTGTCCACTGACCTTCCTTTACGATACATTTTCACACCTGTATATATCATTTGGATCTCTGTATATTCGTCCATTTATGTTTTAGTCTATATAGGGTTACATCCATCCATTTTCTTATCCGTGCCCTCCTGGTATTTCCTTCCATTTACTGATGTGATCCTCCATTCTACCTCCTGTATATATTGATTTGTGTATCCATCCAACCATCAGCAATAAGTTCGCCCTTCTTCATTCGTTACACTGGCAGTATCTAACCATTTGATAGGCCCAATACATTTTCTGATCAGTCCTTGCAGCAATCTCCGTCTATTCTTCTATCCAACTTTTCGTCTGACTATCGATACATCCATCCGTATATTCATCCATGGCTGCGACGGCTATAATAACAATATATCCAACCGTATATCTTTGTGCTTTATATTTATTTTAATTTTAAGAATAACAGTGTTTTTGTCACAACTCTCTGAAAATTTTGACAATAAGTCTCTGAGGAAAGTTTTTAAGAAATTTCAAAATAGGCTCCTTCTGCGTCGATGCAGCGCTGCCAGCGCGATTTCCAAGCATTGAAGGCGTCACGGAAGGCATTCTCCGGAATAGCTTTGAGAGCAGAGATGTATGCTGTTTGGATCCCCTTTCATCGGCCTTTTCAAGCAAGGAAACGAAACAAATTCCGTGGGGGCCACATCTGGGCTGTAGTGTGGCTACGGAAGTGTTAGGATGCCGGCCTGGTTACGTAGCTGTTCACAAGAAAGGCGATGTGAGCGGGGTCGTTGTCGTGGTACAACGTCCAATCGGCTGCGATGTCTTGTCGGACTCGATTGACCCTTAGTTTGAGTCTCTTGAGGACTTCTACGTAAAACTTGGATTGACGGTTTGTCCAGGAGAAACAATTCATGGTGGACGATGTCTTCGATGTCAAAAAAGACAATCAGTATCATTTTCACTTTGGATTTGCTCTTTTTTTTTTAAACCTGCTTCCTATCATTCTACTCACTCCAACTTAACCTAAAATTTTTCATGAGTATTTTTTAATGTAAGTGCCTACAAAACGCTGCGTACTTCAACGTGTTTTTAAGGCTCATATTGTCCAGCTTAATGTCTTGAAATGCCCGAAACGATTTTCATGCTCGAGCGCAGATTTCACTTGTCAAACTGTCAACCAATTTGTGTCCAGACAAAGCAATAATAAAGCAGTTAAAAAGTCATCAAAAGTTGGCAGCACGAAATTTTGCCCAAAAAATCTGCTGGACGGGCTAGAAAATTGTGCGCTCAAAAATTATTGGTGATTAAGCTTTTATGTGCATTTACACGATGTGTGTTGGTGTGTGTGTGTGCTAGTGTCTGCCTAAATTTTTTGGCGTTATTGCAGCAACTACATTAACTTTGCGTTGTTGTTGTTGTAACTGAAAATTGTTATTGTTAACACACCGTGGTCTGTATTGTTGTTGTTGCATTTGTAGTGTCGTTCCCTGTAGGGGAAATATTTTACGAAGTGACGAAGCGGGGGAGTTGCCAACAGGCCGCCTTCTCGGCAGAGTGCCAGCGATTTCGCGCTTCGGCGCAATCTATGCGAACGCATCGTAAATCATTCATAAAAATCATGCCACACTCATTGCGGTGGCAGGAACAATTGCGTATAATAACAGCAACAACAACAGCAACGACAACCACAAATGCGCAGCCAAGCCGGCAAACGAGCAAAATATAGCCAATAGCTGGCAGCAGCAACAACAATGAAAATAGGCAAAGCTATAAATGGATAACAACAAAAACTAACAACAACATCTATGGTAACGACAATAACAAGCGCAGAAAGTATGAGTACATGCGGCCGGTCGAACGACAGCAAAACAAATTGATTTTAGTCACGATACTGTCAATTAGTTAACCAAGGGTCATCATCAACGGAACACACCACAGCCGGTGTTGCCATATTTCTCAGTTTTATGCGCTTTTTATAATCTTTTTGAAAATCTTGTGCGCACTCAGCGACGCGCGCATTCAAAAAAATATCTTTCCGAGCTTATGATGCCTGCAGATATTGACTTGACGGAGTTAAGGACAAGCAACAACAGCCACAGCGCTTGCTAACTTATGATGTCTCACCAATGGCTTGTCAAATGGCTGCATCGCTGATATGGCATGCCGCACGTCTACAGCGGCTCACACTGGCACCCTTTTCATTTCACCGCAGTTTAGCCCCCGTTTTCATCGCCACCTCAGCCGCTGGAAAAATGCGCATCTTGCATGTGTGTGGCCACTTATTTTCTTATTAATTTTACTACTATTATTATTTGCTGTTATTGTGCCAGCTGCTATTGCTATATTTGTTGTTGTTGCTGTTAGGTGACCTAAGCATTTTCTCCCTTGCACAACGAAGCTGAGGACCACCGTTGCCGCTGTGTAGCTATGACTGTGTTGCCGCCTATTTTGCCACCTTCTCAACGCCTCGATAATAGCCCCAGCCAAGTCGCACTTTTTGTATCTTCTTATTGGTGTCGTAGATATGGGCAAGCGGTACGCCTACCACACAACTTGCCATTTCATGGCAATACCAGCAACAACAGCAGCAGTGATTTCTTGGCCGCCGCGTCCAGCCTCCTTTCCGTAGCGTTTATCTAAGTATATTTTATGCGTATCATTTAGGGTTTAAATTATTATTATGTTTACTACCTATTTTGTGGCTACTTTATTAAACCACCAACTACCAACTACAAGCAATAATAACAACATTTACTAACCGCCGTTGCCGCTTCTTCGTGTGCCTAATCGCCTGCGTTGTGGAAAAAAACAGAGAGTGAGGGCCAGCAAGGCGTTGGAAGGCGCAGCGGAGGCCTTTTCGCCACATTATCGCGTGAATTGGTGTGATAATCTGTGAGTATATGCAGTTGTTGTTGTTGTAGTTGGTGGCTTGTGTATTTTATTGTTCTCGCTGTGCGCTGCAGTTGACCCCTTTGGAACGCACACGTCGCGGCAATTACGTGTGCATTTTCTACTTCATTATTTTATGTATGTGTGCCGCACACACATTTGCTTCGCGCTCGAGCGTTTTAGCGTTGACTGCGGGGAGATAGGGCCCAAGAGTGCGGCATTTGTAGTTGGACTCTTGAAGTATGGGCATATGGAAATAATTTATACGCCACATCAGTGCCGCATAATTAGATGATTGGTGGTCATGCGACTTTTGTATTGCTAAAGTAGTGGACAGAGAGGGAATGAGATTGAGCAGGCTTATGTATATACTTTTATGTTATTAAATATTATTTTATATAAATATATATACGAACACTCATATTTCACTGTGAATTTTAGTTTCCACCTGGGCTAGCAATCAGGGTTTTAATTTTAATGGGAGAGTTTATAAGTATTTTTGTCAATAATTATTTTTGACAGATAACGCGTAGATCGCGTCAAGCTCCCATGTTATTTTTGTACAGTAATGTTTGGCATTTAATCGTAGAAAGACTTACGCCTAAACAACGTTTATGAACGATCAACTTTATCACGAAAATTCAGTTCTGTAAAGAATGTGTTTTGCACGTTTTGATCAACTTATGTTCATGTGGTCAACATAAACGACCTACTGAGCATACTATTTGCAACACCATCACCCATCTTGAGACCCAGCATTCATAACTGGATAATATTCGACCGAATGGATCACATCCAGCACGCAGTGAAGAAAATATAGCAGTCCACCTAAAGACTGTGCACTCAGGCAGTGGAGAGTCGATTCAGCGCCGTTCGGAGCAACTCGGATTGACGTATGGAACGCATTTTACGTCGAGATCTTAAATGGAAAGCATACAAAATACAGCTTGTGCAAGAACTGAAGCCGCTTAATCTCCCTAAATGGCATTGCTTTGCTCTACGGGCTCTTGAATGGTACTAAGAAAATCTGACGTTTTCGAGCCAAATTTTTTCAGAGATGAGGTTATGTAAACAACCAAAATTTACCGCATTTGGGGCGAGGATCAAGCTAAAGAGATTCAAAAACAGTCATTTCATCCAGAATAACAACGGTTTGGTGTGACTTGTGGGCTGGTGGTATCATTGATCTATATTTCTTCAAACATAATGCAGTGAAAACTAACTATGGCGACCATTATTTGATGTCTTAAATTGAAGCGACATTTGGTTTCAATAAAATTGCGTCCCTTTCCACTCATCGCATCAATCAATGGATTTATTGAGAAAGCACTTCGGTGAGCATATAATTTTACGTTTTAGGCCTGTCAATTAGCCACCAAGATCGTGTGATGTCACACCGTTGGACCTTTTCCTCTGCGGATATGTAAAGTCTAAAGTCTACGCGGACAATCTCACTTCGATTCAGTCTTTGGAGCAAAACTTAAGGGTGTCATTTGCCAGTTACTAGTCGAAATGCTCGAATGAGTCATCGGAAATTGGACTCAATAGATGGACCATCTGAGATTTGAAATCCCAAAAAACATTCTTTCGAATGCTAATAAATATTCACCATTAAATTTGAAGTTTCTGTGTTTCATATATATATTTTTGCGACATGTCTTGCCACATACTCAGAGATTTACAAACACTTTCAAACATACATATATTAAGATTTGTAAATATATATTTTCATTTTACCATGTCGAGCCAACGGATGGCGTTCAAATTTGGAACTGTGCGTTGTCCCGCGTTGTTGTTGCCTGCTTCTACAATTTTTGTGAACGAATTTTTTGTTTTTGTTTTCATAGTAATTGCCTCAGTGTCTACTATCAGAAATTAAAAATCATCTAAACGCACCTTCCGGCGTCTTTGTCTTGTACAACTTTACGTCACATATTTTATTTTGTGTGTTTTGGGCATAATTTGTAATGCAAATGGCCGAAGTCGACCACCAGCGGGGACTTTTGTAGCGCCCACCCCCTAAGGCCACCTGACGACCCACTTGACTGGCACTTGTCGCATCTAGTCAGAACTGGCTTTTCGGCGGCAATTAATATATATTTACGCATGCGTTGTTGGTGGTTTTATTGGCAGTGTTGCCAACGACATGTATGCAATTAAGTTTTACTTAAAAAGTAAAAGAAATTTTTCGCAATTTTATTGTGGCCTGTAAAATTTCGATGTCTAACACAAACAATGTCTAATTCAAAAACCATTTTTGTCTAAGCCGGAACATTTAGCTTTGACGCCATTTTTATTATAAATTTAGCTTAAATGACACTGTCTGGTGGCGACGCACGCCGCAGGATCGGGCTGACAACGAACGTTGTAAGCATCTGGGGTTCACAAGGTATGATAAACTGGAGGCGGTATTGATAGTGAGGCCGCAGAGTCCGTTAAAATTTTAAAATTTGCGTCGTAGGCAGGCATCCTAAGGCATGACTACTCATCTTGGACCAAGCAACTGAACTCAATCTGGTATTGCAAAAAACCAAACCGGTCTATGCGTGGCTTATTAGCCTACTAGATTACCATAACCTAACCTAACCTAACCTAACTATTAACTTAAATGGAAATACATGCACACAAGTATGACATAAACAACCTTAAAGTTGAACCAAGATCTCTTAATATGGAAAAAATATATTTTATTAAGACCTAAATCTGGACTTTTATTGGTCTATATGATATAGTGGTCCGATTGAATATTATAGCCTTCCCTAACCTAACCTAACATTACCTTAAATGGAAATACATCCATGCAAGGCTCTCGGTACCTGAGAGCGTGTTTTAAATGTCAAAAAGGATTGACCTTCCTGGAAAGTGTTTGAGTGGAATAAAAACGCTAAGAAAATAAAGTTTGTTTCGCAATTAAAATGCCTCAAAAATTAGCAATTAGTGAACAATACTCGTGTGAAACCATATTTTTATTTCGAACCCATTAAATGGTACCACAGCGGAAAACGGTAATTTGGTCATTTATTTGAGGCTATGCAGTTTGAGCGGCTCCACCCAATAGGGAGGCGGTTGTGTGTGTTGCTCTTCTTGGCATTTTGTGAACATAACGAATTCATTGTGAACCTGTTTAACCGTTAGAAACTGTGGCCGCGTTAAAATCGGTGCATTTGAAAAATCGTGATTTCACCAAAAATACTACAAATTCATTAAAGGCCGCAGAGCGGTGCAACGAATGAGTGGATTGCCGCCGAAAGTTACAAGTGCAAAGGCAACACCAGCCACAGCCACAGCCACAGCAACAACAATAACAACAAACCGCAGGGATGCCAATGGTAAATAATAGTCGGCAAATATAAACTGATTTACAATCATCAACGAAAACGAAGCGAAAGCAACAGCAGCAACCGACAGTGTGGTAGAAGAGAAGAAAGAGAAAGATTAATAGATTTTCGCCAAAACAACGCGAGAAAAAGTCTTCAGCACTGAACAAACAGTAGTGTAACATAAATCGAAGCGAAGCGCTTATAGGCGACGGGGGTTAACCAGCAGTCGGAGGGGAATGTGGCAGACAAGCGACCAGCGGCGTCAAAGCGGCAAAACAGCCCAAAACTAGGCGACCAGCGACTGCCCTGAAACCGCGCCAGCGACAAGCTAGGCCACGGCTCTGGCATTGCTCTGGGCCAACAACAAATTTCGACACTGCCAAAGTCATGGCAGGAATCGTGCTTTTGTTGTTGTACCTGCAATTTGGTACCGAAAAATAACTTACTACACACACACAAACTCACACACAAGTATAGGTCCGTGCATTCATTGCCGTGTTCTCGCCACATTGTCGGTTGCAATTTACGGCGCGCCAACGTCGCAGTCGCCGTCCAAGTCAACGTGGCACCATCCATCGAGGGTCGAGTCGCTCATCGCGAAATCAATTGAAGTAATTACAAAATGAATTCACGAACTAATAAACTAGGCAAACACTCTGACAACAATGAATGCCACCAATGCTATGGCCATTGCAATTGCCATTTCGACAGCTGCGCACAAGCAATCATACATACATACTTGTACATATACAGTTATCGGCGAGTATACTATATGCTTTCTTGTCTGCAATAAATAAAAGTACAATAAAGCTTACAAAATAGTCGAATTGTTTGCAAGTCGTTTGGGAGAAATTGAAAAGTCTTTGATTGTTGTTGTTTGTTGTTAGTGTTATTGGTTGTTGTTATTTCTGTTGGTTGTTAAAGGTGCAGTGTTTGCTGAACAGGTGGCAGTTGAGAGGTCGCCGCACTGAGAGAAATGGTTATGGCAGCGGCATATATGGATGTATTTTGTAGGCACTTTGGGCGAGCAAAGTCAGAAAGTGATCTTGAGTATAAAACAGAACAGTTCCCACGACGGTCGGTCTAAGTGACCGGTCAATAAACGGATTTTTATCCTGCCAAGCCCAAAACTACTTCAGGAATGTTTTCTGTCTCGGCAACAACAACAATATTTGTATAGGCTTCTATAGAAGAAATAAAGGCGCTGAATCGAGGCGAACCTCTTTTATACCTGACAAGACTAATGAAGAAATTAACTTTAGAGTTCATCGAACTCAGAAATGTAAAAAAAAAATATTTGAATAAGACTGATTCAAGGTAAATATTTTAGCATTTAATGTCTACCTTCAGCGAAATTTATTCTGCACTTAGGACCTCCATAAAAGACTCACACCCTTTGAGATAGATGGAGTTATGGGATAGTTGCGGGGCAGCACTGCCATCCGTATGCTGTTTAGGGCTGCTGAATATTTGCGTTGCCTTCATTCTATCTGGAGGGTTTGAGACGGAGCACTGTTCTCCAATCCCTTGTGGCTGATTACCTCTCTGTCTCTTCGAACTCGGTGGTTCGATTTTTTCTGTTCTATTCAGTGCCCTTTCGCTACCTAGTCTTTCTGACGGAGTTGCATTAATTAGGCGACGCATCTGATTCCCGCGTCCAGCGACGGATGTGGCAATTGCTCCCGTACGTCTCTTAGCAGCAGAGGATGGATGGCTGCCGATGCTCCTACTTGAAATTAATGCTTTCTATAGGACTTTTCTGCCTAAAAGTGCCTAAGGTACCATTTCAGCGTGACACCGCTTATGCCAGCCCTGCGCGGATCATCAGGGCCACCGGGAAATCCAGTCTATGGTTGGAGAACATTTCCACTTCTTACGCGTGCCCTCGGTCCCGTCTCGTTAGGCGTCGCCCGTTTCTGAGCAGCTGAACTTGCTTGAAGGGACTGTTGTGGGGCCCGCAACTGCATTACCCGCAACTATTGCATCTTCTGAGTGCCACTGCATGACGGCTCGTCATCTTCTTCACGCGTGTGCTCCTCAGGCAGCGAGCGCTTCTCGTGCGAAAAAGCGTTCAGGAATCCAGACTTCCCTTCTTGTCGTTGTTGTTTTCAGGGTACTCATACTGTTTCTTGCAACCCTTGGCTCGACGTTTTATGTTTCCGGGTCTGGTTTATATCAAGGGGATACGGTAAGGCCACTGTTACTTCCCAAGGCGGCCCGATGTTGGGAAGACTCAGTTAAGATGGAGCTGAATTTACCTCCTGTCTGCAAATCATCCAATGGGCACAGGAGTCTGAGGAGTGCTGTACTACTCACACCATTTTAGACGAACGAATGACGTTGCTTTAAAGGTTACAAACGTGTTCAGGAAGATAAGTGTGAAGAGTACGCTTTAATAACAAAATGACCACGAAGGTAGGAAGATAAATATAAAGAGGGAAGAATATGCAGCGCGACCATAGGCCAAATCTCTCTTCTGATTCTTTGTGGATTGGTTGATATAATGTGGATTTGTTCTTACTTTATGGCTCCTTGAAGAATTCTTCCCAGCAACTACTTCGCAATGTGTACGCTGGTTTCATGAGTTTTGGCTCACAGAGACGGCAAGCTCATCAGAGCTCATTCTTATTTTATGCTTGCATAGTCTACACTGGATTTTTGGAAATCCGTTGGTATTCTTCAGTTATTATACCCTGAACAGGGTATATTAACTTTGTCACGATGTATATAAATGATCAGTATGTTGAGCTGAGTCGATTTAGCCATGTCCGTCTGTCTGTCTGTCTGTCTGTCCGTCTGTCCGTCTGTCCGTCTGTCCGTCTGTCTGTATATATACGAACTAGTCCCTCAGTTTTTAAGATATCCTTTTGAAATTTTGCAAACGTCATTTTCTCTTCAAGAAGCTGCTCATTTGTCGGAACGGCCGATATCGGACCACTATAACATATAGCTGCCATATAAACTGAACGATCGGAATCAAGTTCTCATATGGAAAACTTTCGCATTTGACAATGTATCATCACCAAATTTGGTATAGATTATTTTCTAGGGCAAAAATGTAATATCCGAGAAAATTGTTCAGATCGGTTAACTATAACATATAGCTGCCATACAAACTGAACGATCGGAATCAAGTTCTTGTATGGACAACTTTCACATTTGACAAGATATATTCACGAAATTTGGTATATATTATTTTCTAAGGCAACAATGTAATCTCTGAAGAATTTGTTCAGATCGGTTAACTATAGCATATAGCTGCCATACAAACTGAACGATCGGAATCAAGTTCTTGTATGGACAACTTTCACATTTGACAAGATATATTCACGAAATTTGGTATATATTATTTTCTAAGGCAACAATGTAATCTCCAAAGAAATTGTTCAGATCGGTTAACTATAACATATAGCTTCCATACAAACTGGACACATAGTTACTAATAGAAATGCACCTGTGAAGGGTATTTAGCTTCGGTGCAACCGAAGTTAACGTTTTTTCTTGTTTTTACTAACTTCATAAGACAATATCTTTAAATTTCGCAGTATTGTAGCCAGCTATTTCGATTGACTCTTTCAATAACTACTATACCAATGCCTGTTCCTTATTCCCATAAACTAATTTCTTAGTTTTTCTTTTATCTTATAAGCGCGCGCCTACAGGGAAAAGGAATTTGGTCCCGTCGTTGAGACAGGAGCCGCAGGCTTATTTGCTTCAGCGTTGCCTTCAAAACATATGGTATATGCCTCGGAATCCAAAAGAATCCACACAGAAAACTCGTCGCCTTCTATGGAACATAAGAAAACAAGAAAAATACTTCTCAGTGTAACAACAAAGTAGCAAATAAAACATCTGAGCTGAGAAAGCAAATATAAATGAAATAAAATTAAGCAAAATTTCCAGCATCCAAAGAAATAATGACACAAAGATAAAAGCGCAGCGAGCCCAAACATGCGGACGGCAAGCGTCAAAGTGACATGGACCATAATGGGATGAGGCGCGCATGCAGGCGCATACGCTAGTATATTCTCACACACACACATGCACTTGAGTAGATAAGCTGATGGCATAGCGCTGATGCCCCTTCAACCAGCGAATACTAGCGGTCAAATGCGGTTGCAAGATGGGCTGCGCTGATGGCTACGTCGACATTTGTAATTGCGATTGTGATTTGCGGTAGGACTGACTTATTGTCAGTGCACATAGTTGTAGTTGTTGCCATGGGTATATAGTATAACGCTGCACGCCAAGCCGCGCCCAAAAGCAATTTACAGTTACTTTAAATTAATTAAGTGCACTACACTTAATTAGAAACGAAAAAAGGCGGCCAAACAAAGTGGCCAACTGAATGGAAGGCTAACTGGTGCAAAGAAGAAGAAGAAGAGACGAAGAAGTAAAGAAGAGGAAAGAAAGACGAAGTTGATGTACGAGATGAAGACCACGATGCCGTTGAGGTAGTGCATCACAGGCTGGTGCAAGCGCATAAACCGACAATTCTAATGGAAGTGGCGGTGATATCAGCAACAACAACAAGAACTACAAAGTAAATAACAAACACAGCGCCAGCAAATGACCAAAAGTAGCTTAAATCGCGGCAGAGTCTTGGCAACTAATGACCAGTCGGTGTGTCGGTGTGTCAGCGCGTCGAACTAGACGACGATTGTTATGTTGCGGTCATTGGACCGCCCAAAATGGACTTGAACTGAGCTTTTTGCGCGTGGCGCTAGATAAGATCTGCGCGCTCGAAATGGTGTGCCGGCAACAAGTGCACGAATGCGCGCTCGTGCGCAGGCAAGTGCAAAAAATAACAACAACAACAAACAACATGGACTTAATAACAAACAATTGGAGCATCGTTTATGTTGTTATTGCTGTTACTGCTGATGCCGCCGTGACTTTTGTTAACCTCGTTGAACCCGATCGCGGCCGGTAATCCGTGGCACCAACGAAGAGTCAGATAAAGCTGCCACTAGGCCGCATGGCGACGCCCATCAAAGTTGGTGTATTTGTTTTGCCTGCTTTGCACTTCTTTTCGAAGCGCTCCGCGATATTGTTAAGTCTGCCTGGCTGCGCTTTCGGTAAAGAAGTTCAATTGCTCAATTTGGGTCAATAAATAAATCATCGCGCGCGCGCGTAGCATAATGAGCTGTTTTTTTTACACTCAATTCGGCGCTCTTACATTATTTTTTTTTTTTTTTGCTTTGCTGCCCTCCTCAACTCATCAATATACATATTAAATTCATTATTTACATTGTATTTTCGATAGAAAACGAAAACGCTACACCCGCACCTTTAAATCAATTCGAACGCTGTGCGACGCGCTGTAGCATGGCGTGCATCTATGAGGCAGAAAAATTGCCACGTGCTTCACTTTTCATTAAAAAATCTCAAGCGCTACCGCACTTCGCCTCTCTTGCGGCATCGCATTCGGTGCGGCATTTGCACAGCATGTTTCGTATTGGAAATCAAAATCATCGCTGCTGCAACGTATGCGCCGCGCCTGCCGCTGCCTTCCCTTATCGGCAAGTGAAGATCAAAGACGCGCTCCCAATGACCGCGACGGACGCACAGCAGGCGCACAATCAAGCGCGCTCGGCACTGTGGCTAACAGGTAGGTGGATTATTTGCTTGATTTTTTACAATTTTTCCCATTTTGTGTATTCGTGATCCTAATACAATGGATGCGATCGATCTTCGGACCACTCCCGCAAGAAAATATTTGTGTACTGCATGGCGCGCGCGTCGCATCAACCAGATTGTTGAGTGACCAGCACAAATTGAAGCGTTGCGCTCGCGCGGCAAATAAACGGAACTGGCTACAAGTACATATATTGCGTTTGCGGCATGCAACTGTTGAAGCGCACCCGCGCGCTCTGTCGACGCTGAGTCGTCGCATGGGTTGGGTTAGTGATTTTGCGGGCGTTTGCGTAAAAATTTCATTTTTGATTTTTCGTTGATTATTTTTGCGGGCCTCTTCGCTACCTACTTACTAGCCAAAATATTTTATTATTATTTTTTTTTTGTTAAAACTACTTTTTGAGCTTGCATTTATTTGTAAAATTTTTATTTTTTTTTTTTCTTTTTCCATTTTTTTCTCTTCTTTTTCATCAATGTTGATTTAATTTTTCAACGCTTTGCCCTGATTTTCACATTGCACGTCATTGCGCTTTGTAGCGCGGCCTCTGTGCGCCGACATTAACCTGCCGCCTGACCTTTTCGGGGTTATTTATGTTATGCTCTTTTTCACCATATTTTATTGTAAAGCTTTACAACAATTTCTTTAACGGCAGTATTATTAGTTTTATTGCTTTATTTATTCACTTGCGCGTCTCATAAATCAGTGCAAGTAAGTAAGTCTCTCCTTTTAAACCGTAATCCGAAGTGTGCTTTAACTACATTGAACTACGTGTTATTGTTGCTGTTAGCTTTCTTTTTCAACGCTAGATTAGCGACAAGTGTTGAAACCTTGACTAATATGAATTTCTATGTATAATGAGGAACGATCAATCCAACTTAGCTTACTATGATGATATGAAAAGTGACCTTCTCTTAATTTTGAAAGAAGTTTATTCGATAGATGGCGCTGGTGTTGAAATTTTAAAGGTATTTGATATATAAAAAATATAATAAATATAAAAAATATGTCATATGAATCATCGCCGTAGTTATTACGCAGACGTCTTACACAAAAACAGTCGAACTTTTAGAAAAATAATTGATCAATAGATAGGATTTTTTTGGAAAGGAAAGAAATGTCTGATTGAAATGAAACTTTTAGGATTTATTCTTATATATTTGAAGAGTTTTCTCAAATCTTTTTATTATTATACATTAAATATTCTTCATGTTTTGCAATTTCTGTGTGGCGGCAAGATGCAGGTCGCAATTTTCATCTGAGATAAAAAAACAAAAGAAATTTTTAATTTTCAATAGTGTAATCCCTAAGTGAACGAGGAAAATTCAACAAAAAGTGAAAAATTCCACAATTTTTCGCAGATTAAAAAAAATCATTTAAAAAACAAAAAAAATTGACTTTAAATCGTTTAAAATCCGGATTAATGTTAACTTTCTTAAGGTATTTAAGGTTCACGTAGAAGAGAATTTAACTCCAAATACAACGCACTTTGATTCGTTTCGATAGAACGTTTACTTTTTTTTCCCTATCTTGCCCGCCAATTCAGTAAAATCGTAAAAATTAAAAACCGAGAAATTTCTCGTCAAAGTTTTTGCTTTCTGCTCAATCGCTCATATACATATCTACTAGACGCTCGGTCACTATTTTCCTCCTAGCTTCGAAAATATTTCGAATTTCCATTTACAACTTTGGGGACATATTCTTAGATATTTTCTAAAGGGATTTAAGCAAAAAAAAAGTTAATTTTTTTAAGCTTCTAAAGTAGGAATAAGAGTGAAAAATGTCTTAAGGGGTTACAACAGTTTCGTGGGGTAAAAAACAGCCTTTTTCAACATTAAAACATTAACATTAAAAAAAAGTGTTTATTAGAATTTTTTATTGTTACAAATATTCACCATAAAAATTTAAACTCGGTCATTGCAATGTCATTCCCAGTGACCCCACGGAAAAAAGATGCTTTCGCGTTGGCAGGATAGCTCCTAACAGCACCAGCTAAAGTGAAAAAATAAGTGTTTTTGGTTATAACCTTAACTTAGAACTTGGACGAAAGAAAAAAACTGAAAAATGGATTTTTGACAGACAATTTTATAAAAAAATAAAAATTGCAGTGAAAATTTTCCGACATTTTTTTTCAAATAGTTTTAATGGAAAAAAGCCTTCTTTCAAGTCTTTATGCACTATATCTCAAAGATCTGTGTAAGATTTCATGAAAATCGGTTTGAATAGTTCTCGAGAAATCTTGCTAACTGAAAACACAGTTTCAAAAAAAAAGTGTTTAAAGATGGCGCACTTAACCTAGCTAACCACGAGCGCACAAGTTCTCAAGACTGTATCTACGAAACTACTACTAGGATCAGCTTGAAAAGACAATTTAGGACAATATTCTAAAGGTGTCGTAGACAATAAGAAAAGTTGATTTTTTGAAACACCTAAACCCATGTAACCCCTGAAGGGAAAATATTAGTTGAGAAGCGAGACTTTAGAAAAAAAATACATAACTCCTCAATGCTCAATTATTTTGGAATTTAGTGAAATAGGAAGAAAGAGCTGAACGGGTACATTTTTGAAGATGAATACTTCGTCAAGCCAGACAATTTTCATGTATTCACAGTGGGCCAATCTTATTTTCCCATTGGCAAAAAACCTTATAAACTAGCATCAGTTTTAAAGTGAACCTCGAATAATAGCTAATTATGACTCTGGTGACAATGAATTGACTAAATATGCAAAGGAAGCAAATATATACATACGCTCCTGCTGAAAACAACAGCAATCATTAATTCATTGTTAATTTCCTGCAAACTGTTTTATAACGATTATGCAGTGCACCTCCGATAAAGCAACATTTAACGCAACCGCGGTCCACAGGGATTTGAAGTTTGCTTTAATTTATGAAATATGTTAACTTAATGAAGTGCATTAAGCTCTTTATTTAATAATATAATATAAAGCGACACCGAAATTGCGTGTACTCAATTACGTTGTTATTATTGTTGTGTGGCATGGCAATAAAAGGCACAGATGCGGCCGAGTTGGAGTTAGTGGAAACCTGAATTAAAAAAAAGCGCGGCAAATTTGACCAGCGCAGCTTAACTTGTTAAGATTCTTCGTTTTTTTTTTTTTTGTTTTTTTTTTGTTTTTTTTGTGCGTCACCGGTAATTCTCTTAATTTTTAGCTCCTTTTCCTTGCTTTGGGTTTACATGTAGTTATCGCAAATTTTGGGTGTTTTTTATATATTTATAATGAAGGAACTTATCTGATGCGGAGCGCTGACAATGTAAGGTTGGCAACTAAAGAACTTCGTACATATAAATAACTGTAGAAAATCCATAAGTTAACTGTGCAAGGTGACCAATAATGGTTCGTCAAGTATATAGAGTTGCTGTATCGTGATTTATAGTTTAAGAAATTTTAGGCATAAGATTAAAAATTATGGGAAATATAAGAAAATTTAATATTTTCAAAAATTGAAAATTAACTACTATTTTCCCAATTTGCTTCAAGCCTATATTTGGCTATAAAAGCAACTTATAAATTTCTTATGAAATTTTTAACTCTGAAGACAATTATTTTAAAATATTAATGATTGTTGGTATTTGCAACTATTTTTGATAACTTTACATACTTAGAGTAATAGAAATTATGGTCTGGGATTCGTATTCATTAGGCTCGAAAGAAATTAGCTCTAAATGCATAATTTTGGCAATAATATTAGAATAAGCAGCTACATATCGTCAATTAAAACATAAATAACGTATTGTCAAAAAAAATCTAAATTGAGATTTTTATTGCTTATGACTCACTATATCATATTATATATGTAGCATAAAATTTTCAGCTTCCGCTGTCAGATATAACCCCCAAATAACCAATATATAACCTATTTATAACAAATATATAACCTATTTATAACCAATATATAACCTATTTATAACCAATTTATAACCATTTTATAACTAAAAGTAATTTTTTTTAATAAGTTTTTTCTATTATATCCTTTTTCTACTTGAGCAATTCAAGGAAGCTCGAAATAAAAACTGTCTTCTATGAAAAAATAGGTGTCGTAGCTGTAGAAATATTGTGTTGGTACGTACATATGTTCTTGAAAGCCTCGTTATAAGCTGTGTTTATGCCTTGCGAATCGACAAATCGTATTGCTTCCCATTTTAATAATTCAACAAACTTCAGTTGCGAGTTTGAGCAAAAGCGAACCTTCGTTGGCAACTCTGTAGTAAAATATATATACTTAAAGAAGCGAGCAAATAAAGGCGTACTATCGAATATACATATATATATATATATATATATATATATATAGTATATATATTATACAGTATTTGTGTATGTATGTAAGTATATGTATTTATAAGCAAAAAATTCACGTCTGTTTATTTTTCAGATTATCTCTCATGGTCCGTTGACGCTTGTTGCATTTTTTCGCAGGTTGAAGGGCACTTGGACAACGACTTGCAGAGGCTTTTTAATGTAAGAATATTTATAAATATATACATATTTATATCTATATATGTACTTGTACATTCATCCCGTCAATTACATTTTGCGCAAATTTTTCGCAGGCGAATGAAATTTTACCTTTTTTTTATTATTCCTACGGTGGGCAATACTTTTAATGCACTTTTGATTTTTTATTTCTCATTATTTTTCAACTCTTGCCACTGCCACTTTTTCGTATTTTTCATATTTATTTTCATGCTATCTTATAATCGTATTTTGTACATTATTTTTGGAGATTTTATTTTATTTGGCCTTTAGGGTGTTTTTATTATGTACGAACAAGCGCATTAAAATACATAATAACCCGCTTAAATTGCTAATAAAAATATAAAATAAATTTTACGCATGAGATTAAGAAAGGAAAAAAGTAAACAAGACACATGATGTACGCTTGTAAGCTTTTTAGAGGAAGTATGCGTTGTTTTGGCAATGCGAGGTAGACATTTTAGGTTATCACAGTAGTATAATGGCTACAAATTTTGATTGCCTAAGGCATACCTTTGAGATTAACACTGTGAGATTAACTTACTTTGCATACAGTCACATATATACAAACCTACAGATATGCAAGCGGAAATATTTAACCGGAAGAATAAATTTATAATCTTTTCTTACGCACTTGCCAACAGCTATGAAACGTGGATCTTACTGCTCGAAAACTACTCTTTACTACTATTATGTATATATAATATATGTATATACGTATATATACATATATATATATTCATTTGAATGTATATACATATGTATATGAATATCTGCCCGCGTGAATGTACGCTGGCTATCTTTATGTGAAAAAATGCTGTCAAATATTTGTAAATCGCTTTGATATGTGGCCGGACAAGTCGTTATCGCTTCGCCTTATTATTTACTTATTTTTTCTCTCCCAATAAATTGGTTCACAATTAATGAATTTGCAAAGGCTTACAAATTAGCTGCGGTTACAGTGTGACTTCATTAAGCCGAATGGGGCAAAGAATTCAAAAAAAATTAAGAAAGAACGCGATATATTTCTTTGAAGTTACTGAACCATTTGTAAATAAGTTACGTTAAGTTTAGTTAAGGTAAGCTAAGTTAAGGTTAGGTAAGCTAAGTTAAGTTAAGTCAGGTTAAGTTAAAGTTAATTAAGTTAGGTTAAGTTATGTAGGTTAAGTTAAGTAGAGTTAAGTAAGTTTGTTGTGTGCTAAGTTTAACCCTTAAACGCCTGGCAGTCCCTCCAGGAACCAACCTCTATTTTTGCAACATTTTCAATGTATGAATATACATACATTTTTGATTATTACATCATGTCACATGTTGCTTTGATATATCCGTTATCTTTTAGCTCAGTCGCCACTCAGTATACGCTTTGCAGTCATTTACGTTTTGATTAGAGTAAGAGTGCATCGAAAAAATAATTTCAAGGAAAATTTTGTATTTTCAAGTGACTATTGTGAAACTAATAATAATTAATAGTTAAGTTAAGTTAAGTTAGGTTAAGTTAAGTTAAGTTAAATTTAGTAAAGTTAAGTTACCTTAAGTTAAGATAAGTTAAGTTAAGATAAGTTAAGTTAAGATAAGTTAGGTTAAGTAAGTTAAGTCAAAAAAGTGAAGTGAAGTAGGGAAGTTAAGTCGATTTGCTAAAAGTTAAGTTAAGGTAGTTAAGTGAAGTGACGTTCAGTTAAGATAAATTTAGGTTAAGTTAAGTTGAACTAACTTAAGCTTAAATCCCAAATATGGAAATAAGAAATTATTTTTGATGGAGTTACCACTCATTTGAAAAAATGTTACTTTCATACATAGTTTGCAAATATGTTATACATTTCTCTAACCCAAATGAGATAAAAAAAAATAAAAAAGGTTACTTTTTCCACTTTTTTATGGGAGAATAAAAAAAAATCACATCAGATTTTTTACATACATATATACACCTTGTATTAAAAGTTATTAATTAATGCAAGAAAATTATTTTATGTACAAAAAAAAATGGCGAAACTATCAACGATCACGTTGATTGACATTTTTTGCGGCCGTCAACTTCCCTGCTTATCTGGAACAAAAAAGTATTTTTTTCCGTAATTTTTTTTATCAAGAGCATAGTGGAGGGGTTTTGAGAATTACCAAAAATTGGGGATGTAGGCCTGGATTTTGTAAAGAGTGCCATTTTTACCTGTGTTCTTCGACATGAAAATACCATTTTCTGAGAAAAGCGGTCTATCACGAATTTGAGTATAAAATTGTTTATAAAATACGCTTTAGTTTCAGTAAATTGGTTAAATAATTCGCTCGCAATTATGACGGCCGGACGAAAAGTTAGTTTCGAGGACACGATTCTCAAAGTTTTGGTACCTATAGGGCAATAAACCAATGAAACTTCTGGACTGTATTTTTGAATAGTCAGTTAAATTTCAACACAGCGCATCAACTAAAAAATTTAAATTTAGTTTCTTATTGATTATAATGCGATACACAATATTGTATACAAAATTTTCAGTTTCTGCCATCACATATGTATATATAACCAAGTTGCAAGTAAATTTAATTTTTTTATAAGAAGCTTTTACTTTATGTTTCATACCGTCTTTTTCTTTCCCTGGAAACTTATGAAAAATGATGTTACGTTATTTTGCATTTTAGGAGACGATGTGCTTTTTTAAGGGTATCAAACTGAAGGTAGTTATTGGTAGAATAGGGTATCCAGGAATTATTTATGAACATTAATTCTTACAGACTATAGGAGAATGAAATTAAGTTACAGTTAAATAGGTAGATAACTTAAACTAAAAAAACAGAATTGAGGGTATTAATGAAGGATACCCTGGAGTGAGAAAAATCTAGAAGAACTTTCTCGGAAATCGAATTAATCTCCGGCATAGCACGCTTGAGAGGAGCATATCCAGCAAAATTAGTACTTTTCTTTTTATAATAAAATGGTGAAGCATATCTGAGAATTAAATTCAAGCATTTTATTTATACCCTCAGCATTAAGAAAAATAAAAGCTCATCGTTTTCAAAACTCTAAATTTATAAGGCTAAACGACTTCGAAAAAATTTTTGTTGCAAAAGGTTTCATTTATCGAAGCACACTACATATACATATGTACTATGTATATATTGTATAAAGTATTTATTTAGATAACCGCTTGTTGTCGGACGGCAGCATGCGCCTCCAAATAATGTTGCTGTTTCGAAGGGGTGTGGCTTTTTAGTCAAATAGCTGCTAAAAGCATCAATGCATGGGCATATGTGCAGAAAAAAATGGAATTAAGCTTTGTGATTGACCTATGAGTTATACCAAAACCAGCCGTTGCTAATTTATGTTCGATATTAATATTTTAAACCCGTAATTCCTTTGTGTGTGTGCATGGCATAACTTCACAAAGGCAAAATTTATTTTAGCTCACGTTTTTTATTCGTTTTCTGTTTTACTGATAGCGTTGTTATTAGTTGCTTAACAGCGTGCCAATAAATATCGTAATATCGCTATAGATCTAAACAAATAATAATTATATTTTACATAAATTAAATTTGAAATGATTGCAAAAGTATTAGAGTAAAATTTGCTGTCTACAAACACACAATTACATATGGTCCTACACATACAGCTATAATATTTTCCCAAATTTCTGACATACAGTGGATTTCCTCCAAAAGAACTGCAATAGCTTGGCGTCCAAGAATGAATCAAGAGAGTTTTTGACACTCTTTTCTGAGAACCAAGCGAGACAAAACGCTCCATCCGCTCTTTTCCAAAAAGATATTAAACGTTTTGTAATATGAGGCCGAGCGCTGTCATGATTGGCATGTCTCCGCAAACGCCGTGAAAAGTTGTTGTCAGTAGTATTTCCCATTAAGGGGTATTCTAGTCTAGAAGCATGAATTTCAGGTTATTTTTAAAGTGTCGTAAAAAAAGGCAATTACTATTTTTAATTTCCATTTTTTTACTAGTTATTTATTAATTTTTGAAGAGTACAGAAAAAAATTAAAAACTAGAAACAGTAAAAAATTTCAAAAATTATGAGCTGACGAAGTGGGGGGTCTCTAAAATTTAAGAATTTTTAAAAATAATAAAAATAAAAATTTTTTCATGGAACTAGTTCCAACCATAGACAAGCCTATGAAGAAGACTCTATAAAAATTTCAAGTAAATCGGTCCAGTAGAACCTGAGAAATCGTGGGCATCGTTCCGAAAATGTCAGTTTTGAGAAAAACGCGTTTAAAGTTTCGCGTTCCGGCCGAACCAGTTTGGATGGCGGATCAGAAAAATGCCTATATCTCCGAAAATAATTTGAAATTTGAAAAATTCTCTTGTACACATATTCTTGAATAGTTAAGCTTTGAAAATATATGAAAAAAAATCGATTTTTTTTTTTAATTTCTAGACTAGAATATCCCCTTAATGGTTTCACAAGCTGATACCGCACGCTATTCTGATCCCAACAACAACAGAGCAAAACCTTGACGTGATGGAAATTCAGTTTTGCCGCTGATTTGGCTTGTTGGCCAGTAAAATAGCTGCTTGAAGGACTACCAAAGATTCTGTAAGCCTTTCTTACATTTGACAACAATTTTCATTGAGTGCAGCTGCCAGTTCCTCACCTTCAAACATCTTTGACCGCCCAGGACGTTCTTCGTTATACATTACTTGGTTACTCGAGGATAACAAAGAGAGATTTTAGAAATTAAATGAGTTTTACTTTTATACCACAGCATCACATATCAATATGCAAATATCTAATTTTGTAATTGTTATTGAGCTTTTGACAAAAGCATTAAGGCCACAACGGCTTCAGTAGTGGCACAACGGGATCACTTCAAAAATATAAACGAGTATATCATTAGTAAGTGTGGCACCAGCGTCGACCACCAGCTTTTAGTCATATTTGCATATCTATGCTGAGATGTCTAGATGTATGCGTAGCACACAACAACAACAGCACCAATTTGTTGAACACAAATATTGAGTAGATATACATAAGTACTTTACAACCAAAGTGGAGCATAATCCGCTTTGCTTACAGCAGACACAGGCAGCTAAGTCACAAAAGAGTAAAACAAAAATAAATTAAAGACAAGTCAAAATCCAAAAGTCGCTTGAAGCGAAAATGCCATAAAGTACAGCGCACACACACAGTTACACATGTATGCACACTTAAAGCAAATAAATAAAAAATGGCGAGAATCATCAACAGCAGTTGCAACAACAACAACAACAAGAAAGACAACAATCAGCGCCACACTGTTGAACGACGCTTGGGCTATAAGGCATCTTCAGCAGTCAGGCAGCAGGCAGCACCAGTCATTGCCACAGTTGGCCGATTGCGGCGTGTGCCTCTTTAAACTTTCCTTTCGGCGCCATCAATCATTGAGTAGCTCGGGCGTTTAGTTGGCTCAAGACTTGATGGCAAGCCGCCGCCGCCACCGCCATCATCGCCGCCGCCACTGCATGACTGATAAGTGGCTTTGGAGACTCTTGTGACTGATGAACACGGCGTTGGGGGTGGCGGTGCGCAGCGCATCAGCAGCAGCTGCTGGGTTGCTTCAAGTGGACAGTGGCTGTTGCGCGGCAGCATTTTTTGCTTCGTTTCGAAATGTTCGCTTTTGTGTAATTTTAAGTAATTTTTTCCATATTTTCCCATTTACTTTCTTCTTCTACGCAAATTTATTTTTACTTAAGCAAGTTGATTGACTAAAGCCAAATTTTCGGTGTTTTTGTTTTTGATTTTTGACTACCTCAGCAAATTGCTAAAAGTATTCAAAAATTTTTGAAATGAAGTTGTCTGTGTTTTGAGGAAATAAATAAATTTTTATGTGGTTACACTCACACATGTATGTAAGTATATATATAAGAAGTGGTATTATAGCTCAAGCGGTATAGTAAAACTGAACTTTTTGTAAATAATAGTTTTACTTGCGTTTATCGAAATTTTATCCCAGCAAATGAACTGCAAATTAACTGCAAATACAATGTTTGTTTTAACCTCCTTTTCCTTATTATTATTATTTTTTTAATTCGTCTTGAAGTTGCAACTATAGTAATGTTAATTCGAATTACAGGTGGGGTCCATACCACAAATTCACTTAACATCTCTTCATGTAAACAGTTGCGTTCATCTTCCATTTCGTCAATGCGGCGACCACACGCACACTCGGCGCCAAGTGAACGCAATAAAAAAAAAATTATTTTGTACATTTTAAATTTTTGATGGCTTCAAAGAGCATTGCCGCTAAGGCATCATATTACATTTTCGTTTGTTTTAAGTTTATTCTACTTATTTAAACAATGTGGCTGTTTTCAGTCCCCACCGTGGACAGCTTGTAGAGAGAATTCAAATTTTTCTCTGTCTTTCTCTCTCTCTCGTACTCGTACTTATCTGCGCCAAAGAGTAGAGTATGATAATATACAGACTATCAGCGCCTCGAACTGCTATAATAAATTCTCGAAGTTTTCTTAGAAATAAAGAAAAATTGTAATATCCTATTGGATATTGACCTGAAAAAACCTTCCTAGTCAGAGAAAGAGACAAAATTTTAAGCTACAAGCAAGGAGAAAGAAAATCAATATTAGATCATTGCAAATACCAACCAGTAAATTAAAAAGATCACCGATTAGAAAGCCGACGATATAAGAAATGCGAATCCCATGGACTAATGAAATATATCGTCTGATCAAATATTGATTTTATTGGTTCAGGAGCCTGATATGAAGGTGATCTTAACTATTTGTATTAAAATATATAAAAATGTAGGTTTGTTTCTCAATCCGGGTCAAATTTGATCATATGTTTAAATTGTATATTGCTGAGAAAAAACATAGTAAATAAAAAAATCGCCGAGAAGCAAATGCAACTATTTTTAATGAGTCAATTTAACGATACGAATACTTAATGGAGTTATATCGCCCAGATATCAGCCGCTTGTCGCTTAAAATCTGCTTCACTTACGGCAATGTATAACCAACCTTCGTGAAAATTGCATTCCCACGCCTTTCTTTATGTTCTGACTTCATCAAACAGTGCAGAAAACGAGCCTATTCGGAGCTTTAGCTCAAAATAAGTTGCAAGAGGGTTGGGAAACCCTTCGGCCTTAGCAAGAACTACCTTTCAGTGGTCGTCGGAACTCTAATTGGACACTGTCCGATTGGAATTCACGCTGTAAGATTGAACATCTAACCGGATGACAAAAAATGATATAGATTGATCTCAATACTTTTTCTTCGAATATCACACTTTTGCCACATAGCCAAAAATAGCTTAAATTTCAAACTTTCACACGTTCAGGGAAATTAGCAGAAATAGAAAAAAAAAATTATATTTGTGACAGTTTCAAGTCATTTTGCCGACAGCTGATTTCTGTATTCAGGAACTTTTTGTTTGGCTTCACAAAGGATTGTGTAACTGTGATCTACCGTCATTTTGAGGCCTCAGTTATACTACATATTTTAATAATTTTAAAATTCTTAATTTATTCTTCATCTTAAAATCTTACGAGGAACCAAAACAGTATGCAACGGTGCATTATAGTGGTGCAGGAGCCAAGAGTTGACGGCCCATAATTCCGTTCAATTTTTCCACATAACTTCGTGGTAACGACACATAACATTCAAACAGCATTCATTTTTGACAGTTTGGCCGGTCGAAAGGGATACGGCCTGCATCGCAGCTCAAAAATCGAAGAAAACTGTCAACATAATATTGATTTTTGATTGACGTTGTTTTTCCGGTTTCTTGCACGATATTCGGCCGATTGATTGTCTGTTTCCTGGTTGTAAGCATAGATCCAAGAATCACCGCCAGTATAATACGTTCCATAACATCTTGATAGTCGAAAAGCAAAGCATTATTTCCCAGATGTTAATGCCACATTATTTTCGAAAAAATGTAGTAATTTTGGAACCAAAAGTACTTTCACTTCTCTTAAGCCCAAATGATCTTGCAAAAAGGTTTTCACTGATACTTTGTTGCCAATAAGACCGTCGATTCTCAAGCACCAATTTATTTATTTTATTGACGTGTTGGTTAGTAGATGTTGATGGCCACCCTGGACGTGGTTCGTCATCAACGCGTTTTCGACCCTCTTTGTACGATTTTTACCAATCGAATACACTCGCGACAAAGAATTATCACGGAAAGCTTTTCCATCATTCTGAACGTTTCGGCATCAGAAATTTGATTCCGCACACAAAATTTAATGGAATTCCTTTGTTGAATAATGCGCTTTATATATGGGGTAGGCCATATAAAATTTTAAATTTAAAAAGTCAATAAAAAAAACGACTTGATATTTTTCAAAGGCCTAACATTTATTTAAAAGGTTGTTTTATGAAATTTATTTGTGGAAAACAATTTCGGACATATGGCCACCACGGCTGAGTTTATCCGATCCACCAAATTTTGGATACTTCAGAAAGAGAAGTGTATACTAAACAATAGTGATTATTTTGATGTGATATTTTACACTGATGTCACTGACAGTCATGCCAACCTAGAAAAATATATTTCGACGAATAGGTTTTCGCGTGAAATTTAAATTAAAAAATCTTACTATTTTCTTGCTCACAGTAGTGTAACCTGACGACAAAAAACTTTGGTCTGCACCCAATCAATCAATCAATTTCGCTACTAAATTCATTAAATAAATACGTTTTTGTTGTAGAATAATTATTCTGAAAAGTCCAGTTTTACATATTATTATTATCTATAGTATATATATAATGTACATAAGTACAGTACATACGTACATTATATACATGCACCACTCGAGCTTCTCTCACACCTTTGTTTGTAGTTTCTTCCAACACTATTGTAAAGTCCTCTATAATTTGACGATTTGATGTCCACACGCTTTCTACCTACCAATGAACTTGGAAAAAAGCAAATTTAAAATAATTGTTTATTAGCTTTGAACAGAAATTGGACTCAGATTTAAAACCAATTTCGCTGATAAATTGACCATAACTCAATATAACCTGGAAATGAATTTAAGGACTTACCGACAACAAAAAGAAAAAACAAACAAACGAAAAAGTCTTCAAATAACAAAATGAAAAACCTAAGTGAGCAGTATAAATTAATCAGGCGAATATGAAAAAGGTCAACTGCGAGGAGCTGTAATAATAACGCCAGCCATGAAAAAGCATTGCAAAAACAACAACGGGCACAACTACCATAGTTAATACGAATAATCTGGTAATAAATGTATCAGTATAAGAGACATAAATAGGCACATCCAATGAAATAAATTACTTTCAAGCAGCGCGAGCGGGCGGAGGGGCAGCGACAAGCGTTTGCGGAGTGCAGCCGAAGGCATGGTTAAATGGCTAGCTAGCCGGCTGGCCGGCTAGTGGGTGCGGGCGAAAAAGCCATTAGCACTTTCAAGCACGTTGATAACATCCAATTATCTTAACAATGTAGAAGGAAATTTCATTTTATTTCACCTTTTTGAAGCAACAGCATTAAGCTAGTAACTAGAAAATGAAGTGCAGTAGACTGATACTAACTTACGAACATAAATGCGTTCATATATTATATATATATTTATATATATAAAGCTTTGTATATAATAGATAAATAATGTTGCAAAGGGAAACTCAAAGCCGGGCTGAAGTGGCAGCCGGCAAAGGAAATATGATTGGCGAAATGTACGCCACAGAATCTGCCAGCCAGAAGCTCATTTGCAGTTAGTTTGTACTTACAAGCTTAACAATCCACCTAAAATTTCGTGTAGTCCAGCAGAGCTTGCCACAAATTCAGAAGCAATTTGCTGCACAAAGTGCTAAAACAATTTGCACAACAAAGTGTTTTCGGTTGCTTCTAGCCGATTTGCGCCAAGCGCTAAGAATTTTTGGGCTGTTGAAGTAGCGGAAAAATAGCAAAAGCAACAAAAACAGGAGAAAAAGAAAAATTGCAACAAAAATGGTGAAAACGTGACCCACCAATGGCATAGTGCACTTGGGCGTTGCTGGAAAAAAAGAGACTCAAACCCTGATCGTTGCCTACTTGACCAGCTTGCTACACATTTAGGAGGGTGTGTGTGTGTGTGTTGATTTGATGTTAAGCTGCTTTAATATATGTTTCTATTTCATCACAACGAAAGTTATAAATTGCTGGTGTAGCGCTTGATTGAGAGCGAGCTGGGCGATAGCTAGATAAAGCAAGAACGCTTAGCAAGGACTGCAGTACTTTTAGTGCTACGAAGGCTGTGATTCAGCTGGGAGGTGGAAAAAAAATTATTGGTCTTGGACTTAAGGGGTTACATGGGTTTTCTCGGGTAAAAACAGCCTTTTTCCAAATTTTTTTTCTCATATAAAAAATAAAATATTTTTTTAGAATTCTTTATTGTTAAAAACATACACAATTAACAAAGAAATTCTGAAATTAAAAAAATATATATATATATTGTAAACTCGGCCATTGCGACGCCTTCTCCGGTGAACCCTCGGAAGAAAGTTGCGCATGCGTTGGTAGGACAACTCCTTACAACATCATCTAAAGCGAAAAAAGTGTGAAATCTTAACTTAGAACTCGGACCAAGGAAAAAAATTTAAAATTGGATTTTTGGCAGCCAATTTTATAAAAAAAAATTAAAATTTCAGTGAAAATTTCTCGACATTTTTTTCGAAATAGTTGTAATCGAAAAAAAATCCTTCCACCGAGTCTTTAAGAATTACCTCTCAAAGGCCTAAGTAAAATTTCGTCAAGATCGGTTGAATAGTTCTCGTAAAATTTTGCCAACCGTACAAAAACACAGTTTCGAGAAAATCGCGTTTAAAGACGGCGCATTTAGCCTAGCTAGCCTCGAGCGCACAAGTTCTCAGGGCTGTATCTCAATAAGACAATATAAAAAATCGTTTTTTTTAACCCGTAAATCTAGTGAACTTGGTTCATTGACTTTTAGAAAAAGCTCTAAAGTACTCTTCTGCAGATAATAACATGCATTCACAATGAAATTTTGATAGAATAAAAACGAGATACTGCTTCAAACTATGGGGGAAGTAACGTGGACTTATAGCTTTTATTAAAACATAATCTTATGCGAGCTTCTAACACAACCCCTATGATTGAGTACCGAACTATATCTCTGTCCGATCGTGGAAATTGCAACAACATCAATGAAAAATCTGTCTAGCTACTTCTTTTCTTAGATAGACCATACGAAATTTCCTATCGAATTTCCATAACCTACAAATATTTTCTACAGAAGGACATAGAAACAAGAGAAATTGTCAAACATATTTTCTGGAACTCAGGAAGCTCAGTAAAAGTCAAGAAATCAGAACGTCAACGTTCAAAAACTAGAAGCATCTGCTGTAAAGTCTTCTTTAGAGGCTATCCTTAAGAGATCCAAGCAGTTATCTAACTAAAATCAGATGAGATTAAGAGATCCCAGCAGCCAACTCGATGAAACCAGCAAACCACCAGATTAGGTATTTTGATACTAACTTCAAATTAGACAGCAATCACTATACAGGGGAGTTGGATAGAGCTCAGACGTTAAGGTCTTCATAAATATCCATACTCTCTTCGACTTTTGAGGGGAACTTTTCAGAACAGATCGCATTTTAATTACTCTTTTTCTAAAAAAATGATTTCTTAAGTAATCATACCTTAAACCATTGCTTCACCCGTAAGAATCCTAAAACACAAAAACGCTTTTCAGAAAGCTTGAGTATTGTAAATATTACCACTAATTTTACTTCATAAATATATAATCAAATTTGGCCAACAAATGTTTCGGTGTTCATATAAAATACTATAAATTTCTTATTGAATTTTTATAAACAGATGTGCACTCTGCCAAAGCTCCAGCAATCCACTAGCTGCACTTGGTAAACTTCAACTCAAATAGAAATTACTCAAATGCATGTTGAACGCTAAATAGTTAGACTAATTACTTTGCCACTTAGCCTTGCAGCCTTGCCATGCAACCCGAATACAACTAGCTCTTTGCTAACAGTACATCCTCTTGCCGCATGTCCAATGCGCGCGGTTGCACCAAGAACAACAGACCATAAAGAATGCTTTCATCTCAGCGCATTCCACCGCCAATACTTACATATATATGTACATACATACATGGATGAATACATGTATGCTATATTCTCAATATATAGAAATATTGCCTGCCGGTTGGCCAAAAGGCAAATGGCGATTGCCAACTGGCAGCTGGTCACATGGTTTGCTGACGATTTGCCGGCGATTAGTGTTTTGGGTCACATCGCTCGGACGCGCAGCAGCACTCATACACTCGCAAGCCGCAGTTGCGAACAGCAGCACACGCAGAATTTTCAGCAGAGTTTTTTGTTGACTGATAAGATGCACCAGATGCGGCATATCCGTTGCTGAAATGTTTCAAATGCCATTCTATGAATTCTCGGTATGCCAATTTGTGGCGGCTGCCAGCAACGAATTTTTTTTCGTATGGATTTGCGCCTATTTTGGACAACACATAGGCTTTTTTCAGTTTGCCGGCACTTCGGGTTGGAGGTAATGTACAACAACAGCTCTGTATTTTAGAAACATGTACATTGTTAAAGTCTATTTTTCATATTTTTACAGATCAAGTAAAGAAATTTATTGTTTAATTTTTCAGACTTCACCCGATAAAAGGCTCCCCCACGGAGGCTGCAAAATGGAAAACTGCTAATGATCTACAACTCAGTTACCATTTAATCTTGCTTTGGTTAGGCCATCATAAGTGCGTACGTGGCATAAAAACATTAAAAGAGGTTCTGAAACACAATATACATAATTCATACTTTGTAAAATTTTTAGAAAACAATAAAAATACCTTAGTGTATGGTAAACACTAAACCTGACGAAACCTGATGAAATGCTTTCTTTTTAGAAGTCCGTGATATGTTGTCTCTATATACGCAAACTACTCCCCCAATTCTTTAGATAGCCATCTGAAAATTTGCTCACATCCCTTTCTCTTTACGAAGCTACTTATATGTTGGAACCGCCGACATCGGACCACTATAACACATAGATGTTATCCGAACTGAAAGATGAAAATCAAGTTTTTGTATGAAAAACTTTTTTAACTGACGAGATATCTTTACGAAATTTAGGATATATAATTTTCTAATGGACTAATATTATTAACGAAGAATTGGTTCAGATCGGATCACTATAACATATAGTTGTCATACAAACTGAAAGATGAAAATCAAGTTTTTGTATGAAAGACTGTTTTAACTGACGAGATATCTTAACGAAATTCGGCACAGATTATTTTCTAAGAAAACGGTATAATCTCTTCATATATTGCTCAGATCGGACCACTATAGCATATAATTGCCATACAAACTGAACGATCAGAACTGAGACAATGATCTTTTTATACCCTTCATGCCATAAAATAATGCACCTGTTAAGAGTATTATAGCCCCATTGCGACCAAAGCTAACTACTTTGCTTGTTTTTTATACAAGTTTCAAAATTATACTATTAAATACCAAGAGAAATTTTAATATATGCATATGCAGATCTACAAATGAATCATTTGCCTTACATATTGACAGCCACTTCATGCAATTGCATGCAATAGTTGTAAAAATAATTTATTATTGTTTATTTTAATTCGATTTAAAGCAGTTACTTCCCTCAAAGCGACAGAACAATTAAGCGGCGACACCGTTGCCGCAACGAGTTTTCTTTCCCACGTTTTTCCGCATTGCCAACGGCCGACAAACAGCTGCGTAGTAATATATTAAAAACAGTTATATACACTTAAATACATAAATACATATTTATTATATACTGCCAGCAAATAAATTCATATATTTCATATTTTTTGCCCAAATAATGCCAACTTAATAGGTTGAGTGATTTTTTACAAAGCCAACTTAGTTTAAATAAATATTATGCATTAACGACATTCGTAAAATGCGAGTGTATAATTGCTCAACTTGGTCCACTGTGATGCGGAACATTAGCGCTGACTGGCAGTTCCGTGGCGCTGCCAGCGCACCGTATCAATTACGCGCGTGATGTGGCGACAAACGTTTACAGCAATAAACAAAAACAAAAACACTAGCTATTACAATAAAGTTTACAACGACTACAAACTTACATAACACAAGCCATAAAGTTGCCATTTACAACACTATTCAATGTACACATTGTCCACTTGCGCGCGGCAAACTGTCAATTCACCGCCTGCCTGGCAGCGGCAAGGAGGAAATATCGAGCAAAATACAAATAAATAAATAATCAACAGCCACGCCTCAATTCTAGCATAGTTTGAGCGTTTTGATTTTTTATTCTAATTAATATTGCTGGCCATACACATTGGCCTTTTCCGTTAACGTGTGGCTTTGCTTGTGTGCTTCGTGACAATAGCAATAATTGTTTGCTGCTTGCTGGCTGTCACTCCGTGGTCGCGTTTTGTGCGATTGAAATCACACACAGTGCCGAGCAAAAACCTCAAATTATTTCATATAAAAGCAGCGCTTTAGAATTCTGAAACACAAAAAAAACGACAAAAAAAAAACAATTTCGTTGTTGGAAAAACTTGCCACAATATTGTGAAAAAGCTGCGCCAGCAACCACCTATGGTTGTGGCTGCGTCAACGACACAATCGAAAACACGGCATTGACAAGAATGTCGATTTCCTTCCAAGAGATTTATTCCTCGCCCAACTTATTTATATATTTATTTGCTTAACAAGTCGTCTGATTGCCGGACGCTTTTTTTCCATTGTTGCCACACAATTGTTTCGCGGCTTTGAGTTTCGCTCGATTTTTCACAGTTACTGTTTTTGTTATTTATTTGGATTTTTTTATTTTGTAATTTTGGTTTGTGGGTTGTTGTTAGTTTTGTCAACGCTAAAACTGTTATTAAATTGCTGTTCTTGTTAATTTGTACAAAGAACACGTGCGCCAGCAGGTCGCAAACCAAATGACATTAACTAGCGGAAAAGATATGCGCGCGCAGATTAAAAAGCAAATAAACAACAAAAATCACAAATAAGAAAAAAAATAACAACAAAAACCAAATTTAAAAAATAAAATAAAAACAACAAAATCAACAAAAATCACACATAAGAACAAAAACATTAACAACAAAAACATCATTTAAGTGCAAAAAAACCAAAAAGCTGTGGAAACTTCTCAAAAAATACTGCAAGAAACTGCCAGGGATTGAAAAGAATAGTTAAATTGTGTGATAAAATAAACAAGCCACGATTTGTGTTAAAAATTTCAACTTTTTAATTGAAAACAATCACTCGTCGGCACTGTGCCACCAATAGTATGGCCAAGTATGGCGCTTAAGTCTTTAGTTAAATTTGGTTACCCGCACTGATTGCTCAACATTTTGAAAGCACTGTGTTAGTACTGAAGTAATAGTGCAATTAGGCGAATTAGCTTATATCAAAAATCTGTTATTTGTGAGTTTGACTTACGTCACATTGACAAAGGGGATGAAATAGCAAAGACACCAGCTTACAAAGCTTCTTCAGCGTAAAATATGGTCACCTCTGTTGCCACAATTGGTTTATTTAGATATATTTTTAATTTATTAAGTTGTTTTCTATCTCATTGCATAAAAATTTTAAATTTTTGTCACACAAAATAACCTTTTCGAAACTATCAATAATTACATATGGCAGGAATTCAGCGAACAAAGCATATCGTTAAAGGTGACACTTTCAAAAAAAAAAATAAATTTTTTTTATTTGCTTTATCGATATAATATATTTTCGTAAATATCCTGTAAAATCGGGAAGGTCGTACCTTGAATAGTTTTCGGATGGCAGCGTTCTAAAGAGCGACCGATGTGAGGTGCAAACACATATCAATGAAACTTTAAAAGCGTTTTTCTCGAAACGACATTTTTAAAAATTGCTGGCAATAACTCAAAAAGAAATTTACCCATCGACTTCAAATTAAAACTGAGTATTTTTGAATACATTTACCATAAAATGGACTACAATCTTTTTGATTGATTGAAAATTGTCAATTTTGCATTAAAAAAGCGACCATTTTTTCCTAAAGAAACTATTTTTTTTTTTTTTCAAAATTACGCCATTTTGTTAATTTTTTATATTTTTCAAAGATCGTATTTCGTTGTATAGGAAATATCTTTAGGTTTAATAAACTTTAAAAACTTTTTTTCAGCTACTTATTCGGCCGGAATCATGCCAGCAGTTGGGGCACTTTTTTTTGGCACCTCCGAAGACAGCCCATAACTCCGTTATTTTTCAACATTTTTGTAAAAAAAAACTCTGAAAATATAGCTGAGAATATACCTTATTACGAAATATTCAATCGCTTACTTTCTCTTAAAAAAATTCATGAAAATCTCCTACTTTTTCATGCGTTACACTTGTATAGCCCCTCAAAGCGGAAACAGTGACTAAAAAGTGCCAGCCGAAAGTTTGCTTCAAATAATATAAGAGTAGCTAATAAGTTCAGGTTTTGGTAGAAAAAACACTTCAGTGCAAAGTTCCAAATTTTTCCATTATTAGAAAATAAATGATGAATAGAATGGAAGTAGATAGTTTAAATATTTCTAAATTGAAATAAATGTAGAAATTCGTGATTGTGCAAAAAATATCTACGATCAATCAGTGGGAACTTCACGACACTGGAAGTATTTTATAGGCTTCGAAGGCTGATTTATTTTCCGCAAGTCTGAAATTTGTTTTACTGAGTACTCACCCAATACAACGCCCGTTCCGACGATGAAAAAGTATGACCATATAAAGAGCTAGAATAGCGACACATTATGACCGAGGAAAAAATACAAAAGAATATGCTAAAACTAGCGAAGCTTCTACATAAAATTTTCAAAGCAAAATATCATGATGGAAGGTGTTTAACTTTAATTACACTGATTAACAAAATTTCAAGATTTTTTGTGACAAGAAAACTCAAATAAAATTTTGAAGGTATACATATTTGTATAAGTTTCAAAAATATATGAGACTTAAAAAAAAATCAAAAAATTGTTTAATAATACAAGCGCTACGAGGGCGCTAAAAAAAGATCCTCTGCTGCTGCATTGGTTCCATTCTTCTCCGCAGATGAAACAAAGAAGGAGGGTTTTTGTTCAACTAGCAGGTATTCTCCGTACAAGGACCTTCCATCGAAAATATAAAAAACTTGATAAAATGGCTGCATTTCTTTGAATTGAGCCTCTATTTTTTATAACGCTGTTACTCAAAAAGTGTTTGAGTTATCGATTAATAGAAAGAAAATTTTCTAAAGGTATAAGCCATCAAAATATTGGCAATCGATGTTTTTTTTCAAAATTTAATTAAAAAAAATTATAATTTTCGTTAATATTTGGCTTCTGGAAGGTTTTTTCGATTTTTTTTTTTCAAATTTTAATTAAAAAAAAAATTATAATTTTCGTTAATATTTGGCTTCTGGAAGGTTTTTAAGTACTCCACAATAATCTGTTGGCACTCCTGCACTCCATTTGGCTTCATAGCGCTTCTCCATTAAGTAGTAAATGATGGAACCTACCGCCTTGTTTGTTACTCAAAAAAAAAAACAAAAACAAATTTGCCGGAAAGAAATCCGGGATTCCAGTGTATGTATTTTCAAGGACATTATAACTTAATTAATCAAGGTTTTGTAGTTTTCGATTTATAGTTTCCTAAAAATTTCGGACAATCTGTGGATGTCGTTAGAAAACTTTAGTAGCATGCTTACGTTGTAACAAACGTATATATGTATGATCTACGTTAGTCAAATGCAATAGTTATGCAGCCGTGAATATTTGGATGCTCAATATAGCGTTTTCGCTTTTGCACACAATTGAGTCACTTACGCACACGTTAAGTACTATATAGTGAAAAATGCGATTAAACTTGGATATAATAAAGGATACATTATTTGTATATATACATTAGGGTGTTTTTTTTTTTTTTTTTTTTGAACTATTAATTTTTTTCAGTCCCGTCACGAAATTCCTTTGGAAATACCCTAAAACAATTCCCTGAAAATTTTAGCCCTTAATACTAACATTAAGAACTAGACCAAGGCCTGTTAAAATTACCTATAGAAAATACACTACAATCGTGAGTTTTTATCTTTGAATTCCTACAGATCAGAGGTATTTTATGGCATCGCTTTGGCTTTAGACGCATATTGCTCAGAATCGTTCAATCTACAAAAGTGCCCAGTGCAACAAAATCGTAACTCACACCGGCGTGGTAGTACGGGGCTCTAAGCCCGCTTTTTCGAAGAATTTCGCATTTTTTTTTGCATATATCTCGTAAATGACAGGAGCTATAAAAAAATGTTCATGACAAATTTGTAAGAAATTTTATTTGCTATACAAAAGCTTCGAGGTCAAAATCGCTATCATTAATACTTCTGGAGATATTCGGCTTTTTAAGTATTAAAAAATTTATGAAAATTGCATACAGCCTTACTTAAAAAGCCGAATATTGAACTCGGAGCAATTTTATATACAAGTATACATAAACTACGAGTATATATAACTTATACACTACCCAACATATTCGGCATAAAGTTTGCTAGAAAAACGAAAATCATTATAAGAATTTTATGGGAATTGGGGTCCTATTTTATCTATTAACTATTATCATGCCACATAGTAAAAAAAAAAATGTTTCCTGGATTTCGTTAAGTTATCTTGCATGGAGTAAAAACAGTTTGATCATCATAATATTAGTTATATGGTGCTTAGGGCAACTATTCACTCAATTTTATTTATTTTAGTCATAAAATACACTGTTGTGAGAAAAACACGCTCTGCAATTTTAATTGAGGTAATTTTGCCGTTATGCTCAATGTAAAGTCACCCGGAAATTCGAAAATCTTTACTTTTGGAATATTGGAGTGAGAAAAATAATGCCCCGATTCAACTAATTTTTTATACGCAGAGCATCTATTGCCAGGAAAGGATTCTCTCTGAATTTCTATTGTATATCTCACACAATGACCGATATTGTTATTCAAAAGTCAACTATAGATGCTGTGGTCAAAAAATTCGGTACCTAGGGGCTTGAACAGTTTTGGTTGGATTTGGACAATTTTTGGTCATGAGGTGGTATACTTTAAAAAAATAATTAATGCAAAGTTTTAACCCATTTTGCTAATTGCTTCTTGATTTGTGTACAGGAAAGTGAAAGAATCAAATGGAATTTAAAATTGTCGATTTCGTCCATTTTGGTTTGATCAGGTCCATAGATATGGAATTTCACCAAAAAATCTGCGTTGCCACAACCATCGTCTAATTTTGACACCGTCTCCCATAAAGCCTTCTCCTACCATCCAGGAGGTAAAATTTAATGTATCTGCTGCAATTACAATATATAACTTGTAGTTATAGATTTATTGCGCTTTTAACAGGTTACACATTATAAACCACATAAAAATCACCACAAAATTAGTGTACCAGTGTTATTTGCAGAGCGAGAAGGGTACATTTTCTAAGAAATTTTGGTTTTATAGATCCATGGTATGGGATATAAAAATATTTTTAATTTAAATTGAAAAAGTGGAGAAAGAAAACCCAAAGCAATTAATTAAACAACCACGAATGAGGCTCATGAACTTGCTGACTGGAACGTTTTGTCTAGATTCTGAAAGAAATATGTCAGTGGTAAGCATAAGAGACTGATAAGGTATGAACTCGACTAACGGCGGAGGGAACTACTCTTACAGGAGAAATAAAAAAGTTAAAGATAAAATTTAACGAAAAAATAACTCTAACCTTCCGAAAAAAAATTAAAAATTTTAAACATAAAACTGAACGAAATAAATAATTCTCTTAAAAAAGAATGGAGTCCAACACTTGCATGCTGCCGTAACTCTAAACACCATATATGCCATACTCGTACTTACCTATTTGCATAAACACAAATGCACCACTTGCGATGATTGGCAGTTAGATTACAACGTTATTAGCTTTGCAAACTGTAATAAGCTAACGATGTGCTACTTGCATATTTGATGAGTTATGAGTTAGCAAAGCGAGCTCAAGATCAAGGTAGCAGGCTAACACCAAAAATTGCCACTTTACCAAGCAACACTAAGCAGCGAAGGAGCAACTTTTTGGAAAATGCCGAAAAAGACATGAATATTGGGTGCATAACAGCACGCTTTAGTGGTCACACAAGCATATGCTTTTTTACAATTTATGGTGCATATGCTATAATATCAAGTGCCAAAAACAATCATATTTCTCAAACTACACATAAATATATATAAACCAAACTGAAGAATGCCTAAAACTGCTGAAGCATTTACATTTTATACTCACACGCTTTATCGTCATATCGCTTAGCAGCAAGCATTCCTCAGCGCTGATCATCACTATTCGACGCGCGCCAAATGTGATTAAGTTTTTCCACCGCACATTCTGTATTCCACTTTGTCTACACACGCTTGTATTCTATTTTCTGTCAACTCATGAATTTCTTTTCTGCTTTTGCTTGACTTCTCGTGGCGCTCTGTGCTCTGCTTTTGTCCTCAATTCATAGATCAAGATCATAAATAGCAATAAGCGCAGCAATCGGCCGCGTCTATCGGCGCAGTCTGTCCGCGGCGATCTGTCTGCCTGCTAACTGTTGCGAGTGTTCAATCAATGAAAGCGGCAGCTTGCCACCAGCCGCGTTTAAAACATTCGTCCACTAGCCGCCAGCCGACAACCGCTCTTTAGCATTATACCTTGCTGTATTGTTTTTATTGCTTCGTGTAAATATGTATTTGCGTTTTTGTTGTTATATTTGACTTGCAATTGAACGCGAGTCATGCACTTATTGTGACTCGTTGCGACTCGTGCTACAAGGAAAGTATTCTCGGTGATTATACTGTGGTGCTATATTCACAATCTGAGTGGATTTGTGTTTTTTTTTTTTACACTGAAGAAAGTTAATTATGTTGCCACGCGGTTTGTTTGAGCCAGAAGGAAACAACGGCGATCCAATAAAAACGCTATATAGCCTCGTCCATCTGTCAAAAGTACTTCCTCAGTTTTTGAGATATCAATCTGAAATTTTGCACCTCTTCTTTTCTCCTCAAGGAGGTGCCAATTTGTCGGAGTCGTCGATATCGGATCACTATAGCATATAGCTGCCAAGCCAACTGAACAATAAGAATACAAGGTCTGTCGCAAAAGAAACAGAACTTTTTAAATATAACTGTTTCTGATGGTGCCACCTATTGGTGGGTATATGAAATAAAAAGTTTGATCTCTTGTTGAAATTTCATAAAAATTTTAAGACAATTGGATAACTACAGTCGATGTTATCGATCAAAAAGTGACAGCAGCTTTTGGTCATCGGTCGTAAAAGGCATTTTAAACAAAGAGCAAATATTAAATTTTGTTTTAAACTTGGGAAAACGTTTACTGAAACATTTCAAATGATGAAAAAAGTTTATGGTGATTAGTGCCTATCCCGTAGTAATATGCGTGAGTGGTTTAAGCGATTCCAAGAAGTTCGTGAGGACCTCTGTGACGATCAGAAGTCACCAAAATAGTTGTCTTCAGAAGTCAAAAATAAAGGCAATGCTGATTGGTTTTTTCGTTTCCGGGGATATTGTACACCGAGAGTTCGTCCCACCTGGCCAAACGTTTAATGCTGTATTTTACCTTGATGTTATGAAGCGTCTTTTGTCACGCATTCGTCGTGCTCGACCACAATACCGTGAGGCAGGGTCCTGGAGTCTGTTGCACGATAATGCGCCGTGTCATCGGTCGACGCTTGTCACTGATTTTTTGACGAAAAACTCCATATTAACCATTAATCACACATCCTACTCACCTGATCTGGCACCCTGCGATTTTTACTTATTTGGAAAACTTCATTTGCCTCACGAAAGGAAACGGGTTTCAGGACATTTCAGCATCCAAAAGGCGACGACATGAGAATATCTGTTGCATTCCGAAAAATGACTTTAAACACTCAATTGAAATGCTAATTGACCGGGCTAAACGCTGTATCGAAGCACAAGGAAATTAATTTTTTGTTGTTTTTTTTTTAACAGTCCTGTTTCTTTTGCGACAGATCTTGTATGTACATAAGAAATATTCTGTACTTGTGAAGACTATAAAAGTTAACGTTTTCCTGGTTTTTATGTTTTTTTTTTGTTTTTTTTTTTTTTGTCTGAACGTGTAAAGTGATAGAGGTTAGCAAACTAGTTTTTGGGGAGATCTTAAAAAGGCCGCTAATATTTAGTATTAATCAACATTCGGTGTAAGATAATTCACTACAAAGCTGTATCTATAAATTTCTTAAGCTCAGGGTTCGAAATATTACCACATGGGTTAAGACTCTGGGTCTTAGCAAGGTTTATGGAGACTGGTTTCCATTAGATATGTATAAAAGTAAACGTATTGCCGTCAGCAGTATGTCTTGAAAAGAAAAAGGCATTTTAGAGCTCTATATGGTAAAAAATTTGGATCATAAAAAATGCCTGTGTTTCAAACTCAAAAACTCCTCTCTTCTCAGCAACCGAAATTTCACTCGTCAACTTTTAAGCCCGCTTCACTGTACGCCAACGACCGCTTGTCTTCTTGCCACAATTTGCTGCTTTGCTGCACTTTTTCAATTATTACCCACTTTTCTTATTCCTCTTTTCACTTCATATTTTTACTGGCATTATTTTTGCTTGCTCTCATTCGGTTGGCACTAAACGTGATCGATTGATTTGTGTGATCGCGAGCGCACAAGTTCAACTAGATTGACTGTTGACTAGATAATTGTTGTTGCTGCGGCAAATGTATGTATGTTGTTGTTGTAACTATTGCTGATGCTGTTGTTATTACTTTGAGCACTTTAAACGCTATTTACTTTGTTGTTGTATTGTTGCTATGCTTATGTTGCACAGTCGTTGTTGCACTCACTTTGCGCTCGTGCGGACGCGACCAAAAGCGCTGACAACCTTCAATGCACCGTTACTACTGCTGGGCACTCAATAGCTTATGCGCCTTATACCACCTCAGCTACTTTACATTTATAATATTGCAATAATTTTTTCTTGTTGTTTTTGTTGTTCTTTATAACCATGCCGCACTTGTTGCAGCCTCCTAATGGATTCGTGGCAATCTGTCAGCACAACAGTTAGTTAGCTGTTCTAGTTCTTATCTGCGTTAGTGCGCGGTTGGCGGCGGTTGATGTCACACTTGTCGATTTTCATTATTTCCCGCTCTGCTATCCGCTAACTTCGGCTGCTGCTCCTGGCCTTGTGGTAGTGACCTTCGTCTTTGGCCTGCTCGCCTCGTCGTTCATCTGAATTCATTCTATTCATGATTGATGGCCATTGAAATACCAACGGCTTATGATTAAATAAGTAATAGAAACATAGCCGTAAACACGAACACAAACAACAAAAAGGCATGAAAAAAAAAAACAAAAAAGAACAATGCGGCAGCTAAGCCAGCTTTTTAAGAGAGCAAAGCCGCAGCTCAGCTTTAGATCAATAGAAACAGCTGGGTGAAATAAGCAATATAATACATAAACGCTAAAGAAAAAACGATACTCACCACCTCACCTACATACGTACTTACAGGTATGCCGAACACAGCAAGGTCTAGTTCAGCCACAAATATTTTTTTCGGCTCTTTTATCATAATTGTAAGCTTTGTTCAACAAAAACAGATTAATTTAGTTTACACACCTTCGTACATATGTATATACAACATGCATACCCATGTAACACCCATCGCTTGTAGATAATTGAAAGAATGCGCCTTGCAACGTGCCTTACAACAAACATCATGTTTGCAGGTGGTCCGCTTTTCTTTTGGTTCTCTTTCATAAAAAATTTCAATTCAATTTAAATTACTTTTCAATTACAATAAATGCCACATACTTGTGTCCATATAAATTACCATATCATAGACTGATTGATTTCATTATTGTTTTGCAATTCCAAACAGCCGACACTGAGTCATTGTTTATTGTATAAGAAGCTCGCACAAAGGAAAAAAATAATTAGGCTTTTGGCATATAATTAGGTCAACTAAATTATTCAGGCGTAGGCTATTATTACGTGTATTACGCTGGAAATATGAAGGTGTAATAAAGAGTGGTCTAGTTACAAGACATTTTATTCAAAATTTTATTCGAAACATAATTATACTAGAGAAACTTAACTTCTTCGATACCCAACTTTAAAGCCTTTGAGGTCTATAACGTTAATTCACTGTACTCTGAATATCAGTGCTTGTTGACTCAAGGGTCTCAGGAGCCCATTTGCATTATTATAGCACCGTTTTCGAAACCGACAGTCAAAGCGTTCCTAAATGGAATGCCAAGTATTACTAAAACAAACATGTGTACATATGACCATATGAAACTGCTATTCTCTGAAGTTGTATTGATTTATAAGCATCGTCCGCCAAAAGAAAGTTTCAAACTACGCCATTTTCGATTTGGAATCGTCTATCAGATGTATAATGCCTATCTTGTTACTGCATGAAGTATCAGGCGAAACTGTACCTCTACTCTGTACCAATTTTCCAGTATACGGAATTTATTTATTTTCAAATTAACATATTTAGTCAGGAATTTAAGTTACCTGGCGTTAAATATGGAACTTTTTTTCAAATCTAAATTTTTAGCTAATTTCATTTGCGACTTTTATTATTAATGCAAAACAGCTCTCTGTAAGTGTTTACACTTTATGAAGTCAGTGACCTCTTTATTTACATTAAGCTAAGTCTACAACCATTGTTCACGTATACATAGCTAAGTCACCAACTTTCGTTTACATTTGTCTCTGACCCTTTTGTATACATTTTATGAGGTCAATGAACCTTTTGTATATATTTAATGAGGTCAATGACCCCTTTTGATTGCATTTTATGAGGTCAATGGACATTTTGCTTACATTTACCAAGACCACAACCATTGTTTACATTTAGCTAAGTCACCAACCTTTGTTTACTTTTCGACCCTTTTGTTCACATTTTACGGGATCAATAAGCTTTTCGTTTACATTTTAAGGAGTCAATGAGTTAAAATTCGAGAAATTTGATGTTCCAACATAAAGTTATGTGGACAGCCATTTACAAATCGAGGCAAGATCTTTTTGATCTTCATCTCATGCTGTGATTGCTGACATAAGCTTCTTATACAATTGGAGCTTCGACTAATTATGAAAGAGCTAAATGCTATTCCAAAAACAGAATTCGAGAAGGACTTAGAAAAATGGAAGAATCGCTAGCAAAAGTACATAATGTCGAATGGAGACTATTTTCGAGGCGACAAGACTAATGTAGATGAAATAATAATTTCTTTTTTTCAAAAAGCGCAAATTCCTGTTATTTTTTGAACACAGCTCATATACCGAAATATACCGCTATATTTTGGTTTCCCGAAAAGGACCGCAAAAACACATTAAAAGTAATAATCTTCATCAAATAAACCATAAATTTTTTAACTTCTCAATTACACCGCCGAAATGCGTAGATCAAGCGGCAAATGAGCAAGCAGCGCCAAGATAACAGACAAAAAAAAGCAACAAAAAAATACACAATTCGCAAAAATACACGCATACATACATATAAATTTAAGGCACGGCAATTCATACTTACGAACATATGTATATGTATATATGTACATATATTTCAGTATGTGTATTTAACCAGTTGCTTGGCCCTCCTAACAAATGACACGCACTTCTCATACCCACTTTACAAAGGCACAAACTTTCGTACTTTTACTCATATTTATATTTTTGTGGACCCAGCATCCAGCTGCCCAGCAAAGCCTTCTCAGCGACGCCGTCGGCAGCTTTCGGCCATTATACACGTAATTCAAGTGAGCAGCAGTAAAAAATACAATATAATTGCGCAATATTTTCGGTCATTTGCAAATTTTAATTACGACTTTTCTTCATTGCACACATACACACACACTTATTTGCATTTAAAATTCCGTAACACGCCGCATACAGCTGTAATAAAGAGTCTACTGTGCGCTGTAATTTAAATGCCAAATTTATTACAGTGTAAATTGCAACAAACAAATGTGACAAATTAAGTGTCATTTAAAAACTATTGTTTTATAGTCTCAGCAAATATTTATTAATAAGTTTTTGATTTAAAATCGTGATTTCTCTGGCAATAATCATAGTGATATAACACATGGCAATTATATTAAATTTAATGTTCTTGATTTGGTATGCCAAGGTGATATAAAGATCGTAGTTAGAAATTAATGCACTAACTTTTTTGACTTAAATTAAATTCTTAAGTATCTTGCACTAACTCGGGTTTGTTGGGATAAAAGCGCTTGATATATAAATATCTTATAGAAGCATACCTTTACCCAGTATTACGTTATATTTCCATTTAAGGCTTAACATGCGTTTCTTCGAATAAAAAAACGGCCCATTTTCAGAAATTTTTTTATTTAAAAATAAAATTATTTTAATCACACTTTTTTTTATTCCAAAGATACATATTTTACATAGCTTTTTTTAAACCTTCAAAGGGAAATATTATTATGACGTAATTTTTGGCAGTTCCTTGAAGAAACCTGTGTAAAATTTCATTAAGATCGGTAAAGTAGTTGGCAAGAAATTTTGTTAACCGACTATGAACAAAGAGTTTCGAAAAAAGCACGCTGAAAGTGCGAGTTTTCACGGATATACATATCTCTAAGCCTTTTACGAAGAACAACTTGAGAATTTAATACAATATTCTAGTACGATGTATGTAAATTGTTTAATTCTAGTATATCTAACTATAAAAAAAAAACAAATTTTTTGAAGCCGTTTAACCCCTGTAATCGGTTTTTTCCTCAGGTGAAAAGCAGCCTTTTTTCAGCAAATTTTTTCTCATATAAAAAATTAAATATTTCTGAAAACTTAACCCAGAATTGGACGAACGAAAAAAATTAAAATTTGATTTTTGACAGACATTTTTACACTGACTTCAAAAACAGAGTTTCGTAAAAAACGCGTTTAAAGACGGCGTACTTTGCCTAGAACTCACAAGTTCTCAAGGTGGTATCTCCGTAACTGCTACTCGGATCGACTTGAAAATTTAGAGCAATATTCTACAGATGTTGTAAAATTTAATAAAATAATAAAAAATTCGATATTTTAAAAACCGTATACCCTTGTGAGCCTTTAAAATATTTTCTCATGACAGCTCAAATGATAATTTCCTGACCTTACATATGGATGGCGCATACATGAACAGTCAGTTACCGGGGTTATTGGGTCTGCATTTTGTGATGCACATGAAATAACTTTTATTGACTTTACCTTGAAAAAAATCCAATAACGCTATGTAATAGTCGGACGACTGTAGGACGAAATCGCCGAAAACCGTTGGTATCACAATGATAATGCACCGCTTAGAATTTTTGTTCGAAATGCTTCCGCATCCACCGAATTATCCAGATCTGACTGCAGCCACTATTTTCTGCTCTCATATCTTGAAAAAATGCTCGCTAGGAAGAGATTTTCGTCGAATTGAGAGATGATCGCCGATACTGAGGCACATTTTAAAGCAAAGGACAGCTCATACTACAGAAATGGTACCGAAAAGTAGGCGAGTCGCTATAATCAGTGTATCAACTTTGAATAAAACTATATTTAATATAAAAAATAGGCAAAAATAAGTAGGTTTTTACATTGATTGTTAGATTCGAGAGGAGAAAAAATCATAAAAAAATTTTTTTTTTTCTTGCTTAAACTGCAGGCTGAGGCTATGATGAAACTACATATGTCTTTTTCATATGAGAAAGTTTACAAATAAATATTGTCCGAAATCTCCATTTTTTTTCATGTGAATAGATCGAAGTTGACTTATAATAAACAGACGCATAAAACAAAGCACAAATTCTTTAAAAAATTAAATTTAAATATATTGCGTAATCCCTTTCATGCGCCCTACAAGCAATTAGTTATAGACTTTTCAAAATGCCAACCACAGCTTTCTATTACAGTCCACCTGATCTATAGTCCAAATTGTTTTGAAAATCAGTTTAACAATACATTTTATTTAATAAATTTAAAGACACAACCGAACAATAGAATAATAACTCCAAGAAAATAAATAAAATCACCATATTTGTTACTACAAACCAACATTATTGGCATTTGAGCTGATTTGCCACAATAAAAATACACATAAGCATATGTAAGTATTTGTGAATGTATATCATAGTAAATGTGATGTAGTAAAACACACAATCTGGCCAATCAATCTTGTGACTTTGACATTTACGACCATACATGACTGCGCTTAGGTGACACGAAATATTTTTGAGACAATTATACGTTAGACAGGCACACACATGCATGCATATACAAGTACATATATGTTTATGAGTATGTGCAAGTGTGCGTATGCCGAAGTGTGTGAGCGACATTTCAACGACATTTGTTGCCTTTGTTTACCTTTGTCAACTTCTTCAAACAAGCGAAGACAAACAAGCAACAAAAATAACAACAATAACAGCAATAACGGCAACAATGAACAACAACAACTGCCGTCGTACAAATTTTACTACACTGCCAGACAAAATGTCACCAAAAAGCAGCGTTAACCAGACCTAACAGCCAAATGCTGACACGCCAGCACGCTGATTGGCCGACTGGCTGGCTGACTGGCTGCGTGTGCAGCGACTGAGGGGCAAGCGAGCAGTGTGACACACACTTGCATATATATGCGTGTGCTGGTGTTGGTTTCGCAAGGGTTTGGCCGCCATGCGCATATTGGCACTTCTTGCCATACGAGCAAGTGTCAAAGGCAGCGCTGCTCTACTCTGTGAGGTGTTGCGGCTGCGCCCATTTCAATTCGCAGCGCGGCCGTTGTCGTTGTTATGCTCGGCTGTTCGGTCAGTTATGACTCCTTCAGTTTAGTGCCCACAATTTTGTATGCATTTATTTGAATTTTTCGCCAGCACCTTATTTTTGTTGCCTTTGTTTGTAGTTTTGTAAAATGATTTTTTGCCTTTGCCGTTTATGCTGTCGACTTTAATGACCGTTAAATTGCACTTAGCAGCCATTTAGTGGCTTAGGTTATACGCTATTATTGCATTGCTAACTGCTAGGCTGGCTGCTCGCTTTCAAAAGACCCATACAATTTATGTACCTACAAATAAAAGACTTAAGCAACGAACTCGCACTCGAAGCGGAAATTATTGCTGTGCTGCAGCGAGACGCGGTGCTGCGCTGTCGCATTGCATCAATTCCGCCGTCTCAGGCGCAGACAAGTGCACATGTATCTCTGCCTGCTTGCATGCATGTGTGTGCGTGTGCTGGGCGCGAGTGTCATCTGCTGTTCTGCCGTAGATTTCTTATTTGTTTTGTCATTTTTTGTGTGCTTTTGTTTATTTACGCTTTTATTTTTATTGACGCAATAAAACTTATTAACACTAAATTTAATAACGGAAATGTCGAAGGCAATAAGGTGAGCACTGATTGAACGGCCCAAGAGATATTTTAATTTTATTAGTATTTTTTATCTATTTTTGTTTGGAAGTTATTGCTGTCTTAGTGTCGGTGCCTTATTATCCTAATAAAAGTTATCGCTTTTGTCTGTATATTTATTTATTATACCAGCATGTGCCGGTGAAATAGAAAGGCTGCTGAACATATGTCTTAAAGTTGGTGTTTTATTAGATTTGTTCGTCTGCAAGGAAAAACTTTCTTTTCGTTAATATATTTCGCTGAAATAAGTGCTAAATAAAAAGGGCTCTGCAAATATGAGCGCACAAGGTAAATTTTTTTTTTTATTTTTTCTTTAATTCAAAAAAAAATTCTGATAGTATGTTCTAGTCTGTCTAAGTAACAATCTGCCTGCTGTTAACTTTAAGAGCGGACTAATAACATTCCTCCGCCTTTTGCTGCAGACGAAAGTTGATTATTTACGTCATTTGCTTCGACTTTAATTGATGCTATCGCACTATATCCTGGCATTTTATGGAAATTTGATCGGGGCAAAAGTTCACTGTCTGAAATTCCAGATACTTTCTAATGTCGTCTGTCTCCGCTATAAAGAGTCTCTAGTTCGTATTGGACGGAGCCATGTATAAAAGTTCACGCAAGTGAGGATTCTTTTACATATGGCTCAAGCACCTCACTACTTCCGGTCTTAGACCAAGTATCCTCTGTGTAGCCAAAAAACATCCGTTTGAAAGCGAGCTAACAGGAGAAGGCGAAATATCCCCTCCCCAGGTTTATGTGCTCGGTTTGAGAGTCGAGGTAAGATAACCCCAATTTTAATGACGACCATGCAAACGTGTTAATGATTACTATGTATTTAAAATCTCCCTTAATTGGGAAGGTGCCGCTGCCCAGCTGGTTGATGTCCTTGTTAGAGTGAAGGCTGACATCACCGCCGTCCAAGCAGAGAAAGACCTCCACTCCTTTGGAAGGATCAGATGATTAGGCTGCACTTAGTATCTCGAATTGGCGTCACATCAATCGGCTATAACCGCGTAATCAGTGTCTACGCCATTATAAAAGAAGAAGAAGCCCGTATTGTGAAAGCTGGAGGATTGAATTAGATACTCCAATAGGCTTCTGGCAAGCGTCTCGGTAAATAGAAAGAAGAAGAAAAAAATAGCTTCTACAATATCCTTTAACACAAGATAAAAATGCATGAAATCGAAATGACTGAAGGATTAACTCTCCAGGTGACACCCACTCAAGTAGTTATTCACCCACATTTTCAGCTGTGGCAAGAGCACGAATCGTGAAGGCCCAAACCTGCTCCTCGTTAAACGAAAAAGTTCAAAAACCGCCTTTTCAATAGGCGTCCCACTGTTTGAGGCGGCGTTCAGCGATGGTCAATTGAAGCTAATCCCTTTGTCGTTCTCGGACAGTTTGATAATCAAAATTGTTGTGACTCGCTTTTAAGGTAGAGTCTTCCGCTTGGTCATGAATTCCGTGGCAGACGTTACAGCCATCCGCTCCATTTTGGAGAATCTAAAGAAGCCACGCTTTATGCATGACGATTCTGAAGACTCATCTTCTCATCATCACATCTTCATTAAGGGTAGGGTGGATGTACTATCTCAATCAGTCTCAATAGATTAATACTCGTAGATACGAGGTTATCTGTAACATTATTGCTATGAAATGATCCACAAAAAGGCAAAAAGTCATCGAACGGCGCATATTTGACCTAAAATGGATGTGCCTGACTAACTCCTTACTAGAACTCATTTGCGATTGACCGGGAATGTGAACTCTATCAGAAAAAAAATTATTTAGCCAACACGAGGGGTTAAAATAACTGTACATTGATGAATACTTCATGGAATAGAATGCAAGCTATTCAGCAAAGAATACAGTAGAAGCATTTGGCAACATTTGGTGGCAATAAATTGCTGCCGCTGACAATTAACTTCTAAGCTACAACTCGAACACAAATAATCAGCAACAAAGCGACAAATTTCGAAGCCGCTAATAATTTCTTAGGAAAATGATTTGCAAATCGCTTTATGAATGCACCAGCCAGAAAGGACCGCCTACCGCGCGTTTCACATTTATGCTGCACCGCCGCAAGCAATTAAAATGCAAATTTCAAATTAGCGCTGATATTGTTTTTGCTCTCCGCAGCGCTTGAATCGAATTGATTTTATACACTTGGCAGTGTGACTACTGTGCAACCGAAGAATGCAACAAGTGCTTGCAACACCATAAGCCGCAAAGTTTGCATCGCCAATTGGCGGCCCGCGCCTTTTGTCTGGACGATTAAAGTGCTTGAAATGCTTAAATTGCTGCTACCGTCGCGAGCACACGCCCGCAACAATGTGGCACTTCAATATGTTGCTGGCGTCAATGTTGCAACTTCACACTTTTAATGGCAATTTAATGGAACTAAAAATTCTACAAAAACAAAATGAAAAACTCTTTTCTAAACAAGGAAATATTTCGAATTTGAACAACAACAACAGGCAAAGCATAATGTTCTGCGGCATAAGTTGCGGCTCGTAAAATGGTCTTTAAGACGTATTGTTTAGCAGTTGTTTGGTTGTTGTTGTTATTATTTACGTCACTTAAAGTAGTTTTCTTTACTTCTCCGGGTGGCGGCGGCGGCGACGGCTTCTCTTTAGTTGCTTATAAACTCGAAAAGCTGTTACGAGACACACACGTCGGCAGCTGAACTTGCAGCAGCAACAATTTTAAGTGCAATATGTTGCCAAAGTCATTAATAGTTGCATGCCACTTGCCAGCGTAATGTGTCAACAACATTAACAGCTCATTAAAATCATTGTGCTTGTATATTTGTATGCGTTTGCCACACCTTACCCCCAAACATGGCAAACTGTCTGGCGGAATTATTTTATTTTATTTAGCTGTGTGGCATGCGGCACTTAAAACTCGGCTTCCCATGCGATTCGTAATCACTTTTAAGAGCCGGCAATCAGACAATGAACTATATTGTTCCACATCAGTGTCGATCGCTTTATTTGTATAGCAAAATTATTTCTACTCCCTGCTAATAAGATGGTGATATGGTTGAAAGGTGAGTGTTCAATCTCGGCTTATATAACTGTTTTAGAATACTCAAAACTATGCAGTTTTTCAGGTTTAGATAATAACACGTAAGGGTTTGACGATTCTGCCCTAACACAACCAGGTTGTGCATCGAGAGAAATTTGACTCTCATGTTTTTTCTACTAGGAATGGAGACTGCTTTTTAATCTCTGCCATGACGCAAGCTTCGCATTCCACAAATATTTCTGGCAAACAATCGCACCCTGCCAATGTCTCGATGTCTAGGAAACATTAAACACAGCTCCAGTACATAATTTTCCACCAAAAATATTAAAGATTTTGCCTAAATAATGCGAATACTCTTACTTTCGGTAAGCCATAGCTAAGATAATTCTGCAACTATAATGGAGGACTCTTAGTGGATGCAAATAAGATCGCAATTTCCCTAAAACTAAAAAGTGTTTATTAAGGGGATATTCTACTCTAGAAATCAAATTTTGGGCAGTTTTTTGAATTTTATTAAAAAAAAAAAAAAATATTTTTAGTATCCATTTTTTATGGTGTTTTTATTGATATCTTAAGAATACAGAAAAAAAATTACAAAAAAATATTAAAAACAAAAATACTTAGAGCGGGGGGGAGAGACACTTGTAAAAAAAAAATGGCGCATCCTGGTGACATTGATCCTGACTCTCCTGGTGGTCTGAAAAAAAAAATTAAAAGAAATTCTTAATCAGTAAGGATGCTGTTAGAGTCCGGGAACTCGAAATTTTTTTTTTGTTTTTTTGAAAAATGGCGACTGCCTGAAAATAAAAATCATTTTTTACGCTTTTTTTTAAACTCCTGAATTTTTTAAAATATTAAAAACAAAAATTTTGACATGATGCTGGTAGGAATAAAGAATTATATAAAGAAGGTTCACTCAAAATTTCAAGTAAATCGGTTGTATAGAACTTGAGATAATACCGGTGCCGTGTGGAAAAATGTAGTTTCGAAAAAAACGCGTTTAAAGTTTAGGAGACAATTCTAGTGAACACCTCACAAAATCGGCTGTATCTCCGAAAATAAATCGAATTTTGAAAAATCCTTCCAAGGTCATATTTTTGAAAGTCTGAACTTTAATTACATGAAAAAGAAATCGAATTTTTCAAAATTCTAGAGTAGAATACCCCCTTAACCCTTAATTGAAAACCAAAAAATTCAACAAACAACTCTTTCTGTCAACTCTCTGGGAGCGTTGCTTCATTTACTCCCTACGCGTCGCCAAAAATATTATGAGAACGAACCAACCCAGAATAATAGAGATTTGGCTCGAAAACGTCAGATGTTCTTGAAAATTTTCAAGAGTCCATGGAACGAAGCAATGTTACTTGGGAAAGTCGAGCAGCTTCAGTTGTTTCACACGCTTTCAATTCAATATCTCAACGTTAAATGCGCCAAATCGTTCCATACGTAAGTACGGTTTGCTGCAAACAGCGCCGAATGGACTCTCCGCGGTCTTCGTGTACACTCTCAGCTATGGCTGCTATATTTACTTCCCTGCATGCTGGACCTGATCTATTCAGTCGAATTTATCCAACAATGAATCATAAGTCTATTTGAATGAAATAAATTCATTTAAATTTTGTTTTAATTGTTGGAAGCTTAAAAAAAGCATTTTTAACACCAAATTATTGTCATTATTAATTTAGAACTGATTGGGCTGTTTAGCAATTCAGTTATATAGCTGTAAATATTTATAGTAAGCCGATGCTTGAGCGCCACTCACTTCACAAGCAGATTAAAGCTTGATTGAGATTCCCAGTCAATTAGAATAAAATACGAGTTCACCTACTTTGACATTTCTCAATGCATTCACACAATTTGACAGCTCACGATAGCATCGCTTAAGCGGCTATTCATAAAAACCATAACTCTATATATATACATATGTGTGTGTATGAATAGGAATATTTTAAATTTATTGTCAATAACTTAACAGATAAACCACAAAATATGCAAATGTCACAGTGCGCCGTCCGCACAGTTACGCATCGCGCTGCTGGCATTGTCTTTTTGCTGGTCACACTAATTGTGCGCTTCTTCAAGGTTCTCACGACTGACTGAAAAACGGAAAATTAATACAAAAAATAAGCGAAGTAAATGTCTATCAATAATATTTGTAATAAATGGCTACTACGAGGGTGTCTATGTGTGTTTGGGTGCAAATGATTTATAACTGCACAGTTTTTTGGGAAAAAAGTAATTGAGTATAAAATTATTATATACTTAACTTTACTAAGAATACAAGTTTTTGGAGAAATCAAAATTTTAAAAAATTTGGAGAAGTTTGAAAGCCAAATTTTCCGACAATATAGACGAAAGACAGGAAAATATGAAAATGAATTCAAGCACAAGCAAGAGTTTGTTTCTTATTCTACCGTGATATTTGTCATAAGGATTTTTTCCTCAAATAATGGCATAAAATTAGTTACCCTAACCAGTTTGGAAGCTAGCGGAAATTTTTGAAATTACAAAGTTTTGCTACCACTGCGGAAGTATACGTAAGTACTTTATATGTATCCAAGGTGATTCTTTTGAACAAAAAACAAACAATTTTACCGAAAATAAATTTTTTATAAACAAAGCGTTTCCATACTTAACGAACGCACCTCGTATATTGTTCCATTTTTCATACAATGGCACCTGATTTCAACGTTTAACTTAAATTAGCTTTATAATTAAGCAAATAAATGCGGTCAGGTTGCACAAACAATCTCCTATGCAAATCAGAAATCTGGAAAATATTTACTAAAAAACACCAGATCTGGTGAAAGGTATAATACGAAGATATATAGTACTATAATAAATTATTAAAATGAAGTCAGCAGTGTTCGGTATGTAACCTTGCCAATTCTGCTCTCATTCAGGCGATCGTTACGCAATGGGCCACAATGTTATAAGGTCACTGTAGTAGGGTTTGATATCATGCCAGAGAGAGCCTACTGTATCGATTGTTGATTTTTTCTGCAGAAATCAGTCAAAAACTGCTAAGTCTCATGTGCTCCAGGAATGCACTTCCCCGAGCCCTAAAACGATTTATGTTTAAGAGTTACACCTAAAGCCATATAAAAATTGTTTTAAAATTCGAACCACACATTTATAAAGATTTAAAGAAAAGGCAGTGAGTTAAAAATAAATCAAGCATTTTTCGAGTTATCCACAATCTCCGATGGTGCTAAAAACAGGTACTCCAAAAAATATATCTTTTTGAAGAGAGAAAATACAGTCGAAGTAAAAAGTTAGCTTGATGATGAGTTTTCGGATATTGTCCCATTAAAATCAACTATCAAACGGAGACGGGGAACGCAGTGGACGCCTTAAGAGAATTTCTACAGACGAAAACAATAAAAAAAGTGCCCAAAATGAATCTGATTTACCCTAAGGTAAAGTGGTTCGAGATAGCAGGCGGTCTTAAGACATCAACTGAGCGTGTAAATCATAAATCTCTTGAATAATTGAGTATGAAAAAGCTCTGTGTGGTTGTCGCGCGGGCACACTTTTGACCAAAACCAACGAGAAGTTGATGATTATAAGCAGTGTTTGGCGATGTGCAGGCGTAATAAACACGAGTTTTTGCATCGGTATGTGATAATTAATGCAATAGTCTCCATCATTTCACTAGTAGGGTTATAAAGTACATACATGTACTTGAATATTTAGTGTGAAATGCGTATGAATTAATTTTTACTGACTGCCTTGAAAAAGGAATTAGCATCAACAGTGACCATTACATACCGTCAGTGGTGGATTTACACCAATGGCAGTCGGAACTAGTGCCCAGGGCGGAAAATTTTCTAGGGCGACAAAATTTGGAAAGTAGAAAAAAAAGTGAGCTGTCAGTTGACAGCTGGCAGAAGTGAAACATCGAAATTATTTTATAAAAGTAATAGCAGAGAACGATAGAGAAGGTTCAGGATGTTGAAAATTTAAGGATATTTCAATTTTGGGATATTTACTGTTTTGGGTGAGCGTGTTTCACCACTCAAGGACTTCTATTCCGAGGAAATGATGAAAAGTTTGGGTCACCAAATAATGGAAATATTTTAATGCTAATTGAATTTCTTGCTTCTTTTAACCCCTTACTAGAAGAGCTTATTCGAAAATTTGGCAATAAAGGATCTCGCTGTACGAGTTACTTTTCAAAAACTATCTACGAGGAATTTATACAGTTTTTATCAGAAAAAGTGTCTTCCATCATAGTTCAAGAAGTCAAATCAGCGCAATATTACGCGTTTATTGTAGACTCCACACCGGATATATCCCATGTCGACCAATTTTCGTTTATTATCAGATACGTGCCAAAAGATGGAACGCCTGTTAAACGTTTTCTGATGTTAATTGAAAATCCTGGACACAAAGCTGAAGATTTGCTAGTTGCTGTATTATCGATTCTCTAGTTTTTTGGTTTTGATCTCACCGACTGTCGAAGTCAGTCATATGATAACGCTAACAATGTATCAGGAATTTATTCAGGTTTACAGGCAAGAATTTATGAAATTAGTGATCTTGCAGAACATGCTCCTTGTGCTGCTCATTCTAGGAATTTAGTTGGAGTTCACGCAGAAGAATGCACGCCAGAAGCTGCTTCTTTCTTTAAAACTATGCAGACTTTATATCTCTTCTTTACTGCATCGACGCACCGATGGGAAGTTTTACAATTTCATACTGAAAAAAGAATTGCGTTACAATTTTTATCTGCAACCACATGGTCAGCTCGTTATGAAGCCGTTCGTGTACTTAATCAACATTGCGACGAAATAATCGAGACTTTGATTATTATTGAAGAAAATGCAATTAAAAGACAATAAGCTAAAGGTTTACGAATTCAATTGGAGTGACTTGAAACAGCATTTATGCAGATCTTTTGGCATTTTTTACTCTCACGATTCAATGCTGTTAGTCAAAGATTGCAGAAAGTTGATTTCAGCATTGCTGACGTGATCAACGATTATCGTGGTTTGATCAAAGTTGAATTCGAAATCTACGAAAAAATTGCTTTAAATATTTCAGAGATAAAAGAATATAAAAAGACAGTTTCTAAAAAAAGAAAGAGAAAATTACATGCCGATGAATCATGGGATGAAGATGTACAACTGTCAGGGCGAGACCACTTTAGAGGTGTAATACTTTTAATGTCATTCTTGACAATTCAGATTCTGAATTTCGAAAAAGATGTGTTGCATATGAAACGATTCATGAAAAGTTCTTAGCTATTGTTGAATTTGGCAATTTGGATATTAGAGAGATTCGTAACCGAGCTAAATGTTTACAAAATGCTTATTCTTCAGATCTTGAATCCTCATTGGAGGATGAATTTGTGCACTTCCATGCTTATTGCACTGAAAAAAAGATGGAACAAAATTCACCTTCTGATATTCTGAAACCTTTATACAGAGTTTCCGAACGTAGAAATCGCATATCGAATATTTATTACTTTAGCTGTAACAAACTGTAGCGCAGAACGATCGTTTTCTTGTTTGAAAAGAGAACTTACGTTCTAAAATGAGTGCAAATAGATTCAATAGCCTAGCTATTCTATGCATCGAATCAGATGTACTTCAACGTTTAGATTGTGAAGATTTAATCGACCAATTTGCAATTCAAAAAGTCAGGCGTGTTTGTCTGTGAAAAAAAAATTATTGTAATACAATTATTAAAAAAGCTTATTGCAAAATTTGTAGTTTAAGAACAAGAACCTATACTCCATGTCAGAAGTCAGTTTAAACGACGACAAAAATCCATGAATTGGGCTTCGAATTGCTTACGCATCCAACATATTCCCCAGATTTGGCTTTCCACGACTATTTTCTGTTCTCAAATCTCAAAAAAATTCTCGCTGAGAAGAAATTTACGTCGAATGAAATGGTATCGAAAAATTGGGGCCTCACTATAATCATTGTATCACCCTTGAAGGGAACTATCATTGATTAAAATAACGAATTTTGCCAAAGAAATATGCTTACTGTTGTAGGCTGGGGACTTTTCAAATGACCTATTAATTCTATTGAGAAAAAATTTGATAATGATCTAAACAATTTCTTGGGAGATTGCAGCATTGCTTAAAACAATAAACTATGCCAAAAATCGCAAAAATGTCTAGTCAAATGAAAACGCTGTCCATACAAGCAGTTTATTTTGATTTTTCAGTTTGTATGGCAACTATATGCCGTAGTGGTTCTGTAACGACCGTTCTGAGAAATGAGCAACTTTTTGGACAGAAAAGAACAGATGCAAAGTTTCAGATCGATATCTCAAAAATTGAGGGACAGGTTCCTCAAGCTTTATCGAGCTTTCACTTAACCATATATAGGTAACCAGAACTTTACCAATATCTAACCCAAAGCAAAAACCGCTTGTTGCGACTACAAAGCGCTCAACGCATTCCATGCCAGAGTATATATGAATGTTGAACAGAAAAACGACAATGTGAAACCGTGAACGAGACTACAACTATCTACATCATAAAAAAATTGAAGAAGCCACAAAGAAATGGTTGCACATTGGTGCTTATGCAGATGTAGACGCTTTGATGAGACGATTTGTTTTTGTGCGAAAAAATGACAAACTTATGCAAATGACTCTATGGAAATGAACAAGGAAAAGCATTATGGCAAGCCAATAACACCACCAAAAACATGGCAGTATGGCAGTGTGGCTTTGCATCTGCGAACATTTGATGACGCTGACTCCTGGCGGCTGTGCAGCGAACAGGTTCAACAGCTAAATTTATGCGCAACATTTGAAATGAACTCGCCGCGTCGTCAGAGCCGGCGCAAATGAGATGCCACCGCCTGTTGGCTTCTGCTTTTCCCTGTCCGCTGTTGTTGTGGTTGTTGTTGATGCTGTTGCTTGGCTTGGCGCTTTTAATACTCATTTGCTGTTTGTGCGCATTGTTGTTGCGCCTGCAACAAATGCTTTTGCGCTCGATGATGACACTTGGCTACCGTGTTGCAACAATAGACACAACAGCATTCGCGCATCAACTGCAACATCATCAGCACAACAACAGACGGTGGCAGGGAACAACGCTTGACTCACATTTATATGCAAAAATACACACACACATACACATTCACAAACACACGTTCAGTAGTTAAATTCGCATAAACACATTTGTTACATTATCGCTGAGTTGTTTGCACTTTGCTCCTGCAACACCGCCAACACTTTGCAACAACGTGATGATAAATTTCGTACAAATTTGTTGCATTGCCTGCCATCGTCTGTCAGTGGGGGACACGCTGCTGCTGCCGCTGTCATAGCTGTTATTGTTGCCTAAAACGCTTGAATGTGGCAACTGTGGCAGTGGATGTCGCTGCCTTGCATTGGTGGCGGCGAAAAATTGTTGCTGCTCACACGCATAAAGAACGAATGTCAAAAGTCGCGACAACTACAAATGAAGTGGCACTCGCAACAGATATTTGTGACGAAAGCAAAGGATCTTCAATGCATTTTTTGGTTTCCAAATTTCTTGCGATTTGCATTTGTGCCTTGGAAGGTAAAACGCTGTCTTTGAACATAGGTGATCACAAAGTAAAGATTCTTTGTAGTTTCCGATCGATTTAGTTGGAATTATGAAATTCGAGGAATAAAGTCTCAAGCCGTGAAAGTAATATATATAACTACTCCATTTCTCAAGCGAAAATACAGGGCTCTGAAACCGAGAAAGAAACCACAGAAGTAGTAGACAGAAGACATAACAGAAAATGAAGGAGGAGAAAAATCCTTTGAAGAAGTTCATGAACTTTCAATAACTGAGAAAAAGACAACTAACTGAATTGATACCTTGACGTTTAACTCCCCCGGGAAGCTTTTATTTTGGAGAAATATGGGACACAGGAGTTAAATTTGAAGCGTTTGAAGATGATGGCGAAGCTGAGATAATCAAGCACATTTTGGAATACGAAGCTGAAGAAAATGAGGATAAAGATGACGCACAAGAACCGATTTTGCAGAAAAAGCACGAAGATGATCAAATCATAGCGAAATGAAGAAGTTATTGTTGACGACGGCAAAAAGCTAACAAGAATGACTAGTAAACGAGCTAAAATGCAGAACCAATTTGAAGAAAAACAATATAGCGTCTGTACCAGAAAGGAAGATTTAATCAGCAATTCTAAAGTTAAAAATTCACTAAATGATAAACTGACGACTATATATCCGACTGTGTCCACTGCCTCAACAGATTTTATATCGATTATTTCGGGGTTGAAAGCAAAGTACGAAGATATGGGGTCTAAATTGAGGAAGAAACTTTCACACAGCTGACGGCTTATTTTGTCATACATGCAACACAAGACTCTAATCCACCAGATGAAGATGCAAGTGACGATGCAAAATTTAAAGTCTTCGTCGATGATGGTATAACAGCTAAAGATGTTTCGAATGATTCTGCAACCACAACAAAACGGAAAGGACTTCAACGTGATGCTGGTAGTAGACGAAGTAGACGCAAACCAATGGGGGGGCAACACCGGGCACAAGAGTCAACGAGAAGAAACATCGAGATAAACGAATTAAATTTTAGTGAGTTAAGTTTGAGAAATAATAGCAGCCACACACATCAACACTGACTCGCTAGAAGCTCCAGCAGCTCGTTAGGTAAGTTCGTACACATTCACCTTATAGTCTAGACCTGACACCAAGTGATTACTGTATGCTCATATAGCCAATGATTTCCACGACAGAAGCTTGTGAAAATTGAAAGTTTCATTTTTTTTTCTTAACAACATGAAGGCTTCTTTGTAATTCTCTTTTTTAAATTAACTAAATGAAAATTTATTGAACAAAATGCGGATATTTGTTCTAAATCACATCATTATGCTACTGTGCCCAAAACACAAGGTGACATTTGAATTTAAACAGCGCGGGTCGAAGGATTTGGAGAATTATTTTTTTTTTAGGTTGGTAGTACTGTCAGTCACATTTATGTCAAATTTTATGTCAAAATATTCATTAGTATTTGAGATACGTGTCGTTTTGTGAGCTGCTAAAAGTGAGTTTTTCGCGATGTCGAAATTTGTTGAGCAAAGAATTTGCATTAAAATTTGTTTTCGGAACCAATTTTCTGCTGCGGACACGTTGAGGGTGGTGCAGAGAGCCTTTGGTGATAAGGCTATATCTAAAAAAAATGTTTACAAGTGGTATAGTGAGTTCCAAGCCGGCCGTGAACGTGTCGAAGACGACGAACGTCCAGGTCGACCATCAACCTCAACCGACGAAGCTCATGTTCAACAAATCCAAGATTTGGTGTCGAAAAACCGTCGATTAACAATTAGAGACCTTACTGATGAATTTGGTATATCGAAAGGCTCAGCCAATACCATTTTGAAGGATGTTTTGGGCCTCAAGTGCGTCAAATCTCGACTGGTACCGAAAACATTGAAATTTTATGGAAAAAAGGCGTCGCGTTGAAGTGTGTGAAACGATGCTTTCCGACTACCAGGGTGTCATAAAATGCATTATAACTGGCGATGAGACTTGGATCTATGCTTACGACCCCGAAACAACCGATCAATCGAGCGAATATCGTGCCAAAAGAGAGCCGTGACCAAAAAAATCGCGCCAAAGTCGCTCAAAAATCAAGGTCATGTTGACTGTTTTCTTCGATTATCGTGGTGTTGTTCATTATAAATTCCTTCCAACCGGTCAAACAGTCAATAAGGAATATTATTTGAACGCTATGCGTCGTTGGCGTAACGCTATCCGCCTAAAAAGGCCAGAATTATGGAGGCCATCCCGGAAAGTGACTACAACCACTGTTTCGAAGATTGGAAAATCCGTTGGCATAAGCGCATTGCATCGGGAGGGGATTACTTTGAAAGGGATGAAATTGATTTGGAGGAATAAATAAAGAATATTCAAATGAAATACAATGTCAACTTATTTTTTGGACACAGTAGTATATATAGTATATGTTAAAGTAAACTTGCTATTTAATGCAAAAAAATGGATTTCCTCTTACTGTACGTAGCTTATTTATATAAGAAATAGGTAGTTCTATGAACTTTTTACAGCTTTCTTGAGTCAGATGTTTGGGTATGAGGAACGAAGATTTTTCGCCAAAAATATGAGAGATAAAAATCCTTTGAGGGTTCGATTTTAGTTTAGAGAAAAGCTATTTATAGCTAAATACTTGGATTTTTAGGCTTGAAACATCGCTTGTATATAGAAGCGTCAAACAATTACTAGAAGAATAATGGGGAACTGAAAATTACCCTTTCTTCCGTTGCCCATTTGATGAGCTCTTAGTATAGTGGAGTAACTTTTTTTGAAACACTGAAATATTAAATCTTAATTTCTTTCATTTTGATTATAGGAATATAAAACAGCAAAGCAAATAGTTATTTATACAGAAAATAAAAGATTCCCACAAGAAACACAGCATGCAAGGTATTGTGTTGATAAGACTCCCGAAACTACAAAATATAAAATTAAATTTACCAAATTTGCTGAAAACATTCAAAAATTTAATAATTAAAAAACCTGTAGAAGAATATTTTTTTATAAGCAATATGTCTATATACGCATTTCAGTATGTATTAGTTTTTATAGCTTGGCGAACCACTCGAAATCATGTAATTAAAATTTACAACTTTTTAGCAATGTAAACAGCCCAAGAAAATCAAATTTTTATAGCGCATATTAAACGATGACGCGACGATATAAAATCATTTAGAAACATTTATAAATATATATATATATGTTTAGTATATATAAAAAGGCCTATGAGTGTATGTATTCATAAATACTATGCAGTGAATAATCAAGCGGGTCAGCAGTATACCAGTTTGCCACTAGAATTTTCAGACTAATAGCGTACTAGTCAGAAAATCATCAGACTTGCGACAGTTGGTTGGGAAAGAAAACGAAATTTCGTTTTCAAAATAATATTTCTACATTTAATACAGCGTACAAGAAAAATTTTAAATTAAAACTACCGCTGAGTATATAAATTAAACAAGACAGTAATGTTGGAACTAAGGGTGATTCATTTCGAAATTCTCTATTTAAAAAAAAACACAGAAATTTGAAATTTAATGGAAAATGTTTATTGTCATTCGAACATTCTTTGGCATTTATTTTTGGAAGATTATCTCTTTCAACTGATGACCGCGACTACGTCTCAGATGCTCCATCCGTTGAGGCCAATTTTCGATGACTCGTTCGAGCACTTCGATTGTTAAATGGCGATTGACACGCTCCAAGGCCTGAATTGAAGCGGGATTGTCCACTTAGACTGTCGACTTTACATATACCCACAGGTAAAAATCTAACGATGTGATGTCATACGACCTTGGTGGTCAATTGCCCAGCCCAAAACGTTCTATTATCTGCTCACCGAAGTGATCACTCAATAAATCCATTGATTGATGTGTTGTTTGGAAAGTGGCACCATCTCGGTGAAACCAAATGCCGTCGAGGTTGCAAACTTCAATTTCAGGCATCAAATAGTCGGTTATCATGTAGCAATATCGCTTGCCATTGACGGTTACATTCGCAACGGCATCACTTTTGAAGAAATGTGAACCAATAACTCCTCCGACACACAACCCACACCAAAACATTGTATGCTCTTAATAAAATAACAGCTCTTGAATCTCTTCAGGTTTCTCTTTGTCCTAAATGCAGCAATTTTGCTTGTTTACATACCCGTTGAGCCAGAAGTGGCCCTTATCTCAGAACAAAATTTGGCTCTAAAACGTTGAATCTTGTTGGAACTGTTGAAAAGTCGCTTAGATCGAAGGGATGTCGCTTGATAAGGTTAAAAAATAAAAAATATCAGTTGTTTGTATGAAAAGAGAATACCAATTGACTAGTTGTTTTTCACTCCACTTGTGAAGTCGTTTACTACTAGTTGATGTCACCTGTATCTGCTGGAGTGCATTAGGAAAGACTTGGTGGGAGTAAATGGCCTCAACTATTTATTCAAATAATTTTTGTGGGATCGCCCCGCGTTTTATTATTAAATACTCATATTTTAATACTTTTTTATTTAAAGCATTTTAGTGGGATCGCGCCGGGTTTTATTATTAAATACTCATATTTTAATACTTTTTCATATAATATATACGAATATTTGCAATTTGATGCTAAAATTTATATATTTGCATTGGTAATTTTAAACTTTATTTGCATATTCTACAGCGATTTTATTTTAAATCATAAACATTTTATTAGTTTAATATGATACTAATGCTAACTAACTAAATAACTATATAATTTAATGTGTATATTAAGTTTTAGGTGTTATTAACGCCAGCGTCCTCATCGAAACAGCCAATGAAAAAGCGTGTGATTTAAGTTAAAAGTGTTAGTTTTTGAGTTATAAATAATTTGTAAGTATACATTATACATAATTACAGTAAAAGTATGTCAAACTTAAACATTAAGTAATTAAAATTCTGATATTTAAGCCTAATAAGAGAGAGGAATAGGCGACTCAATAGTATTTTTGTAATTCGAGATTTTCAAAATAATGGAAAATGCGCTCATTAATGCACTCGATTATTTATTTTTATTATTATTGCAACCAGAGATGCTTTTGCAAGGCGAGCTGACTGCTAAACTGCAAAATTAATTTTAACTTTTACTGTTATTATTATCATTTTAGTATAAAAACTTGTAAAAGCTCAAAACACACCCGAAACATATTCACTGGAGCTGCCATCCGATAAGCTTCCCAACCTTACAGCATGAACGCCGATAAGGCACTGACCCCTTAGAATCCTCCAACTGCTTTACTGAGCGAAAGAGCTCTCTGGAGCATGGATACCAATAAAGCAATAGCCTGTTAGAACCCCAACAACTAGGAAGTGGCTAGATTTACTGAGAGAAAAGAGCTCACTGGACCTCTTGCGTTCAGTTTTAAGCTAAAAAACCTTGCGACTAATTCTCAATAGCGGAATTAGAGTACCCTTTCTTGCCAGCTCTTCAGCTTTACAGTTGCCTGCGATTCCACTGTGTCTTAACACGGAGATGTTAATAACGGGGATAGGCACTTCTTAACTAGCCCTGAAGGTACGGCATGTAAGCTCCATGGCTAGTATCGCCGCTGCGTTATCAGAGTAGATAGTCACTTCTCTGAAATAGACTGCACTTCGTAGCATTAAATCTACTGCTACCTTAATGGCATCCGCGTCTGCTTGAAAACACTGCAATAGTCATGAAGTCTGTAACTCAAGTTGATAGAGAGTTTCTGATAATTTACTAAACCAACAACTTTCCCCTCAAGCTTTGACACATCCGCTAAAAAAAACCCACTCTCCTCCAAACGGATTCTACCAACACTCAGGTATGTGAACAGAGAAAAAGCCAACATAGTTTAGTTTGGCGACACCATGATCTAAAAGATCCGGGATAAAGCCAAAACTTGTGAGAATTTCCGAGTGTTCAGGCATGCGTTCATTTAAAAACTTAGATTATCTGACTCTGATAGCAACTTTCGCGGCCATACACCTTCCGGCGATATCTATAGTGCCCATAAAAGATGGTATTAAGTGACATGTTTGTAGTAGATCTTAGAGCACTACACCTGCTGATGAGCGCCGCTAGTTGGACGGTCTCGAGTCTTCTTGCAACTGTAGTCCTTGCTAGAGCTCTTCATCACACAAATACCCCATAGAACATAAGTAATAGGCTGACTGCGGTTTCGTAAAAGCACGGAAGCTTCCATTTTGGAGATGTTTTACGATATTTGGAAACTTCATAAAGTTGGTAAAGCTTACAAATATAAGGCTTACTTTGAAATCTGAACAAACCACAATAAGCCTTAAACTTACCAAAAACACAATTAAATTAGGAGACTAGGGTTGTGATAATTTTACTAAAGTATCAATCCACAACTGAGACCTTTGCTGCAGAGAGCAAAGTTTTACCAAATAAAAATAATGACAAATATATCAATAAATGTAATTATAATTTAATATTATTTTTTAATATTTTTTATCTAAACTCAATCGAAATAACATTTAGATTACACCTTCAGGTCTCGGTGCATGTAATTTTATATCTTAAAACATTGATTTCTTTACCACCCGCTGGCAACTTTGGCTCGGTGGTCATCTTGCCATGCCGCACACCGTAACAAGGTCCATCGATTGACCTCGCCTTGCAGCTGCGTTTTCACGCCAATCACTATCGATGATCGGTGTGAGCCATCACTAATGCTCGCGGCGAACATTCACATGTACTCAACAAAAAATGTGCTCAACTCCATTCCGTGGCACTCTTAATTTAGCGATGGCTGCAGGTGTGGTCTTATGACGTCTGTAAGTGCAATTGTCGTGCCTAATAGCGCATAGCTTTTCTTTTAATCGAAATCGCAATCTTAGCGGCCGTTATAGCCGCTTGCTGGTGTTCGCAAATCTCTTTGATATAAGTAAGTGGTGGCAATGGAAACTCTAATGGCTACTAAACAATCGCTTTGAATTTCTTAAATGCCTTTTTGAATTTTTTAAACCGTTTATTATTATTTTTCAATTTCATATTAGCAAATTATAGCATTATTTTTATTGTAATATCATTATAAAGGTTTGGCCACAATTTGCATACAATTTTTTTTGCTGCTCTCTCATCTGCCTCTCGAAATGAAGAGTATTATGGGTAGTAATAGCGTTATACATATGTTTAAAAAATAACTATAACAGTAGTATATAGGTATATTTTGAATATTTTACCTATATTCTTGCTAATTATTTGGACAGTTCGTTTTTGTCCTCGAGGTGGATCGACAGACTGCAAGCTTATTTTGCGAATTTTAATGCCAGAAAGAAATATGTGATACCTTTGGAGATATACTCTTTTAAAATAAATTTAATAATTATAGATATACTATATATGTTTTAACAATAGATATGTACTCCATAAGTTACAAATTTGTCAAAATTATTACTCAAAACAACACAAGTGATTGATCTCCGCTATTTCTGTGTACATTTCTCGATAGATGGTGCTGAACTTAAAGCTTGCTAAAAAGGGTTTATACGTAAGGCGCCAAAGGATACAAATTATCAAGACTTCAAATCAGATTTTTGCGGAGCAGTTGATGCGGGATAAAGTAGAAAGAGAAAAGAGAGTAAAAAAGTTGTTTATAAAGTGAAAGTCAAACATTTTTAAGTGGAAAAATTAACAATATTAGCTAATTTATTTTTCTGGTGCTCGAGAGAGAGTCGGAGTACTGTTTTGAGATGTTCAAACGTAATAAGCCCGAGTTTCTTTGCAATCTGTTGCCAGAAGAATTTAGAAAAAGTAGGCCCGTCCTCTAATCAGTTTAATGTATTGTACATTTCTCCTAAACCATTAAAGCTACAACCAAATTTACCCAGCTCAAATATAATAAGAACTCCCATCGACGGTGTGAAAATGGATGAAATCGGAACATAAACTCGCTCGCTGCCCATATTACGGTACTGTTCAAAACCAATAAAAGCGCTATAAATCAACAACCAAATACACCAGTTACATTAAATTTGACCTCTGAGTGAAAGGGCTTTATTGGAGCCGATATCAAAATTGGACAATGAGCGTGCCACCGCCCACTTTTTGGTGAAATCCCATATCTCGAGACCCGATCAACCGATTTCGACAAAGTTTAGTACGTTGTTGTATTTTGTTATGCCACAGTACGAAAATGAACGAAATCGGATAATAACCACGCCTACTTTTTTAAATTTTTTTTTTATAATTTTAAATTCTACTTGATTCATTCACTTAATAATACACAAATCAAGAAGAAATCAGTATAACAAAATAAAACTTTGCACAATTAATGTCTTCAAAGTATGCCATCTTATGATGGAAAATTGTTTAAATCCAACCAAAAATGTTCAAGAACCTACATAGATACCGAATATTTCGACCCCAGTATCTATAGTTGATTTTTGATCGAAAATATTGGTCAATGTGTGAGATATATAACTGAAATTAAGAGATATTCCTTCTCTTATAATGGTATATCTGCATGTCAAAAATGCGTTGAATCGGACTAATACTTCCCTTATTACATTCACCGTGTTCTTTAGATCTGATACTCAGCAACTATTTCCTGTTCACAAAAGAGTGCTCGCTGGGAAGAAATTTTCGTCGAATGTATCACCCTTAGAGGGAACTATGTTCAATAAAAAAAATCTAAGTTTGCCAAAGAAAGTTATACTATGAACTTTACAATTGATCTGTTATTTCTGAACACACTTTCATACATTTCTTTTCCAATCAGAGTAACCGTTAGCACTAAAATATATTTCACACAATTCTAAAACTAGCTTAAGCGATTGTTAAACTGCTGAGTTGTTGCTTTTTATGATACACTAAATTTTGATTATACTTTATATCTGTCAAATAAATATGAGCAAATCATATTTTCATCATTACCAACAACAGTAATAATATTCAAAGTCGTGTAAGCCAGCAAACCAAGCCGATGTGTGGTGTGTGAAAAGCATCGCGGTGTGAACCCAAACTTATAAATACGAATACTAATATTTGCGATGTATATGTGTGTCTTTCATCAAAAGTTGACATCTTTGTTAAAGTTTAAGCGTGGAGCGTTTATTATTAGAGGGACAATAAATTTATTATTTACGAGCACACTTTTCTCTTTAATGTCATATATAATTTATGTTGAACTCAAAATATAGTTTATTGAATTGGTTTTAACGCTCAACTTTTGTTTACATTTTAGTTGTTATTTTAGCTTGTGTTGAAAATATGGAAATTTTTATTAATTGAGGTTTTATTAGTTGATGACATTTTTATTTAACACATTTTTATGAATGATTTTCAGAAAAAGCAAGTCTGAAAGAAGGCACTGAATTAAAAAAGTCTGAATGGAATTTAACACTATTTTTTATACTTTATACATTCTGAAGTTAGTTATAATAATAAAAAAATGTAAAAAAATAAAAATACAACCAAAATTTAAAACACAAATCAAAAATTTACGATTCCAGCATTGTCACCACTCACCGTAAATTTATGCCAAAATTTTTCCGCACTACAATTCCATTATATCAATAATATCAATAACGCCACCATAATCCCCACAATAATTCGCACGTTTTCAAAATTGTTTTGTGTTTTTTTCGACAGATTTCATTATTTATTCGTTTGTGTATTTAATTTATGAAACTGTGACTCATTTACAATTCATAAATAAAGCTATATAGCGCACTAAAAACATTGAAGCGGGACTCTGTAGAAAAGCACACAAACAAACCACCACATATGAGCCTGATAATACAGTTATGTTTGTATACGAGCACAAAATATATTTTGATTTTTGCTTTTATGGGCGCTTAGCAATTTTAAGACTATGCAGCATAAGAAAAGCTGGAAATAAATAGCAACAACACGCTTTGAAAGGTTGGGGTGTTGTCAAGCATTGGGTATCAGTGCCGTTAAGCGCTTTGTAAACGCCGGATTAGTTGATTGCTTTACGATGACCCAAAATGACTGTAAATGCATTTATTATTCGTTAGATTCCTAGGTGAACGCGCTAATGACAAGCAGAGTGTGTAAGAAATAGGGAGACACAAATATATATAAACATGATAGATAAGCATGCATTAGAGTGGATGTGAAAAAATTAATATTTTTTATCGCTTGGGACTCTGAAAAACAAGTTTAGATACCTCTGAAAAGTCCCTACAAATATGAGCGCTTACTTGTAACTGTATTTGTCATTTTACTTACAGGTTTCTAACTTTTCTTATTATCAGATAGAAAAACTCACATCTCACTTCCAATTAACTGACAAAGATATTTCTTGTAGAGACTTTCTTAGAGTTGTCTAAGAACCTATTTTTCAGAGTACCAAACGAAAAATTACAAAAAACTATTTTTTGTGACGAAAAAAAAAATATTTTTTTGTGACCCACCCTAGTATGCAGGCAACACATATGCTGTATGGAAGTGTATAGTTATATAAGTATAAGTGCATACCTTACATTGATTTGTAGGTAAGTGTCATGACATTGTGGCAGCAAGCTCACCACAAAGCTTTCAAGTTATTAGTTGCAACATTTTTGTGGCTCAATTTGTAATCCTACTTAAGAATGATGTAGTCTGTTTGTATATTTAACAGCTCAAAGTATTTTTATATTTTTTAAATATTTACCACAATTTATTTTAGCAATGAATCAAGAAGTACTGAACTATTCTCAAACATTTTTCTTCTGAAACTTTTAGATAAAATGAAATATGATTGAAGAGTTAAGAGAAAAATAATAATACAGTTTTTTTGCTGTTTTATCGGTATAAAAATCGATGGGGAGTGTAATCGTTAGCTGGAAAGGATTACTTCGTAGCTTTTAATCTTAATATATCATGTACTATAGTGGAGAGCTTTTTGAGATACAAAGCCAAGTGATATTAATTTAATACAATAGCGAACTTTCTTGATACGAAGAGCTTTCGCAAACGAAACCATGCTGTGAGAATGCTTTGAAAATCGTGAATTGAACATTAAAAATGCTTTTCCCTTACCATATTCTTGATAATAAAAGTATTTGACTCGTTAATTTTTCCATTATTTTTACAGAGAGCTTATAAACGCATTTCACTCTTTAATTTCTCAATTCTCAGTAATATAAGCTCAATAAAAGCTTTTTTGCTTTAATGATTAGTTCAAAGTAACAAATACAATAACTTTCCGATCTTAATTAGGCCCATTGATATCCGACTAAGTAAGATTTGAGTTTAGATATACAAATTATCCAATTAGCCACGATTTTTCCAGTCCTCGTAACATTTTCCATAAGCAATTTTTGGGATGGCTTTCAACTCCTTTAGTGAGTTTTGTTTCATTCCTTCGATCTAATGAAAACGGCTTCCACGGAGCGGCGGTTTTCAAAAAAAAAAAACAAGTAAGGAAGGGCTAAGTTCGAGTGTCACCGAACATTTTATACTCTCGCATGATAAAGTGATAATCGAGATTTCATTATCCGTCATTTACATATTTTTTTATTTTGCTGTAAAATTAATTAGATTGGTGGTTTCTGAGATATGGTTTTTGGTCCATAAGTGGGCGACGCCACCCCCATTTTCAATTTAAAAAAAAAGCGTGGGTGCAGCTTCCTTCCGCCATTTTTTCCGTAAAATTTAGTGTTTCTAACGTTTTTTGTTAGTCGGTTAACGCACTTTTAGTTATTTTCAACATAACCTTTGCATGGGAGGTGGGCGTAGTTATTATCCGATTTCTTCCATTTTTGAACTGTATATGGAAATTCCCGAAGGAAACGACTGTATAGAGTTTGTTTGACATAGCTATAGTAGTTTCCGAGATATGTACGAAATACTTAGTAGGGGGCGGGGTCACGCTCACTTTTCTAAAAAAAATTACGTCCAAATATGTCCCTTCTTAATGCGATCCTTTGTGCCAAATTTCACTTTAATATCTTTATTTATGGCTTAGTTATGACCCTTTATAGGCTTTCGGTTTTCGCCATTCGGGCGTGGCAATGGGCCGATTTTGCCCATCTTCGAACTTAACCTTCTTATGGAGCCAAGAAATACGCGTACCAAGTTTCATCATGATATCTCAATTTTTACTCAAGTTACAGCTTGCACGGACGGACAGACAGACATCCGGATTTCAACTCTACTCGTCACCCTGATTACTTTGGTAAATATAACCCCATATCTGACTCTTTTAGTTTTAGGACTTAAAAACAACCGTTATGTGAACAAAACTATAATAATCTCTTTAGCAACTTTGTTGCGAGAGTATAAAAATACTTTTTGACCTATTTACGGTGCTCTTTTTGAACAAAATTCAGCTTTATTGAAACACATCGGGCAAGAACGCGTTTCATGCCCAACATATTCACCAAAATCATTCGTAAGAACTCGCGAAAGATGCTTAGCTCTCCATCTCTCATCAATCAATCAAATAATTTTTTTTTTTTTAATATCATATACGCGAGCAATTAACTGCTATTTCTGAATGTTTTTTTGTTGTAATTTAGCCATAAAAAACCGAACCGATACAAATTTTTCTCAGATCGGTACAACCTTTTTAATGTCCATGTTAACTTTGATCTCCATGTACCAATAAGCATGTGTTTAAGAAAGCTTTGTCTGACGATTTTTAAAATAAATAATTTAATAACGAGTGTGCTTGACATTTTCCATTTCCAACAGAATCATGACTGTGTCATCGTTGAACATCGTTGAACAGACGAGTTTTCGAGAGCACAAGTATTTGAGTGCCTCAATGCATTCATGAAAGGTCGTGAACTCGCCTCATCTGAGTTTTCCTATTCGTTCAAAACATGTAAACAGGTAAACAATAAATATGAAAATCATCTCGTTGGCGTCAGAAATATGGCAGGCACTCACAACATCTCCAGTGCTTCAACTTAACACATTTTGGATAATGTTTTGGTTACATAGCGTATCAACGGTAGACTCGCTCCAAAAGACCTAAATGAGTAAACACATTCTAGCATTATTATTACTGTCTTCTTGGGTAAAGGCGTCACGTGATTAATCACTTAGCCAACGTATTATATTTGCCAGATCTGGTTCCTTATGACATTTTTCTGTTTTCGAAACTGAAAAATTCATTTTGGGATTCACCCATGGATCTATTGAGCCAATAAAGAAATATTGTCAGATTAACCGACGCGACAGCGCGTCCCTCATTTCTCTTCAATTCTGAAAGAGAGATTTCTTTAAGAAAGTTTCAGCTTAGATTCTGAATTACAGATACAGTTTTAAGATGAACAATTTCGTTTCAAATAAACTAGAGGAGGATTTCAAATTTCAGCACAAATTTCTTGATAGCTAAGACTTGAACTTCCGAGCTTCGGAGACATAGTATGGTATTCAATCTACAATTTTTTATACCCTGAACAGGGTATATTAAGTTTGTCACGATGTTTGTAACACCCAGAAGGAAGCGTCGGAGACCCTATAAAGTATATATATAAATTATCAGTATGTTGAGCTGAGTCGATTTAGCCATGTCCGTCTGTCCGTCTGTCCGTCTGTCTGTATATATGCGAACTAGTCCCTCAGTTTTTAAGATATCCTTTTGAAATTTTGCAAACGTCATTATCTCTTCAAGAAGCTGCTCATTTGTCGGAACGGCCGATATCGGACCACTATAACATATAGCTGCCATATAAACTGAACGATCGGAACAAGTTCTCATATGGAAAACTTTCGCATTTGACAAGATATATTCACGAAATTTGGTATAGATTATTTTTTAAGATAACAATGTAATCTCAAAAAAACTTGTTCAGAACGGGTTACTATAGCATATAGCTTCCATACAAACTGGAAACAGAAATGCACCTGTGAAGGGTATTTAGCTTCGGTGCAACCGAAGTTAACGTTTTTTCTTGTTTCTCCATTCATTTGTATATTACTTTTCGTAATGAAATTCTAAGCTCTTTCCAGTCTCGAAGCATAGATTTAACTGCTGAAAGCTTTTTCTAAGATATTACCATATATTGTCCAACTTACAGAAAAAAATGTGAGAGCTAGTGACTGTAGATTTCTTAATATTCTAAACACTAATTAAGCTTAATTTTACTCAAATTTGGACTTCACTTCGGCAGTAGTGTACCAGAAGCATAGAGGAGTTGTGTAGCTCTTCTGTTCTCTTACTGTACTGCACGAAGAAACGGATGAATGGAGTGTAAACAAGCATTGACAAGGCGTTGAAATGATTTTGACTGACTTTCAATGTTGTGACACTATGTCGCGCCAGTGTTAGGCGAAGCGCTCGCTGCCTACTCGCACAAATCAAACAAAAATCGGAATTGAAATGTGTGCGTGCGTAAGTGTGCATGCGTGTGTGTGTGTGTATGATGGGCGTTTAGATGGACATGACGAAGGCAAACTTTGTATGGTGCGCTGAAATGCTAGAATGCGTGTTGCTGACGATGTACAAAACAAAGTTGTTAACTTTTGTTCGTGTGTGTGTGTGATGGCGGTGTGGCACGCAGAAGAAGATGTCAAATGACAAGATAAAGCTTCATTAAAATTCCGCCGCGCCATGTCAATCGCCATAAATGAAAATTTAATGAGTAGCGAAAATGTTTGAGTGCGCTAAAATCGATTTGAAGTGAAGTGGAAAAACAAAAGCGATGCTCAGTTGAAGGCAACAGTTAAGAGTGTTAATTAAGCGCTAAAGATTCGTGAAGATTTTCCGAAATTCTTACAGACGTATTGCAACATCACAAAAAAAACCATTAGTTTCACTTTCTTGCATAATCCTTTATAAAACGATTATTTAATTAAAAACAAAAAAATCTGCGCGGCAAAAAGAGTTCGAAATTGATGCGCGCGAAAGTGAAAAAATTGCGTGCAACAGTTGCAAGTGCTAGCGCTAACACCCGAAACTGACACAATTACCGCACAGACATACATACGCTACACCGCTTACACCAGTTACACCGCCAGCGCTACTACCACACTTACGTATTGACGTCTTCGCCCCGCCAAACATGCAACATTATGCCGCAGGCGAAGTATGGCAGTTTCACTGCCAAATTTAACGCAAATTTCCAACGCGTAAAATAAACCAAATCAACCGGTGAATCGCACAAAAACATAAAACAGAAAATTCTAAAGCTGAGTTCCACAAAAAAAGTGTTGCATGCCACAGCTACATAAATTTGGCAACCTTCGACTCCTGTTGCCCGCGATGAGTCGGTTAGTTGGCACGAACGTCGCTTTGCCGACCGCCTGCAAGCCCTTTGCAAGTACACCATACACATACACATTCATTTATAAAGCGCATACACATACACACGCACAGTTTATATTGAAATCTTGCACTTTTTGTCTGCCGTTATTTTTGTCCGCTTGCCTGCCACATTTGCTGTTATTATTCTTGCTTAAATTGTCAATTGCAAGACAGCCGTTCGTGCCGCGTCGAGTCCCTAACGATTTATCTTACTTATTCACTCCAATGGCTCACCACACACACACATATATGTGTCGTCAAATAACGGGTGATCCAAGTAGAGGTACTTTTTTGAATAGCCTTCGCTTGGAAGATCATGCGGTAGTCGTTTCCAAGCGACATCGCTTCACTCTATGGCCTCTTGAAAAGTTCCAAGAAAATCCGACGTTTTCGTGTCAAATTTTGCTCAGCGATGCGGCCCATTTCTGGCTCAATGGATATGTAAACAAGCAAAATCGGCACATTTAGAACAAAGAACAACCTGAAGAGATTCCAGGGCTTCCTTTTCATCCAGAAAATGATTTCTTCAAAAATGATGCCAGTGAGAACATAACCGTCAATGGTGACCGTTTTCACTCCATGATAACCAACTGTTTTATGCCTGATGTTGAAGCTCGCGACCTCAACGGCATTTGGTGTCAACGAGACGACACCACTTCTCACACATCGCAACCAAACAATGGACTTATTGAGAGAACACTTCGATGAGCAGACACTTTCACGTTTTGGATCGATCATTAGGCCACCAAGATCATGAGATCTCAGACCTTTAGGCTTTTTCCTGTGGGGATATGTAAAATCTAAAGCCTTTGCTGACGGTCTCGCTTCGATTCAGGCCTTGGAGCGAAACATCACGCGTGTCATTCGCCAGTTACCAGTCGAAATACTCGAACAACTCATCGAAAATTGACCACGACCAACAATTTAAAAAGATCATCTTCAAAAAATAAATGCCAAAGTATGTACTTTCAAATGATATTAAACATTCTCCATAATATTTGAAGTAAAAGTTAGGAACTATGAAACGGCTTACCCTTTATATATATAATCTGTGCATATATACCCTTGTATATGCACTTATCGATACATATTAATTTGCATGCATATCAGCGCGTATCTCTTTTCTTTTGGGGTCTTCCCGACCCCAATTATGTTGTGTTCATTGTGGTTACAACAGCAACAACAAATCAATTTAACTTGTTTAGCGTTTTTTGTTGATTTTTTTCCTTTAATCAGACAGAGCCCACTGCATTTGCGGGCCGACACAATTTTTTCTTTTTGCAGCGCAGACATTTCAACTTTGTTGTTTGTTCAATAAAATTTTATTATCGGCTTAAATAACGGCGTGTATGTTTTTGACAATACGAGTTTTAGCGATAGAGTTGCCAACTTGTATTAATTTTTCAAAGATTCAATAAAATATTGCAGGGCTTGGAGTGGAAAATGTCTTCAGTAAAAGTTGCCTTCATTAAATGTCACGCGGAAATACAAACTGTTTTTGAGAATATTTCATACAAGATGTCTTTGGGACAAAGCTAAAAATATTTAAGTATGGAAATTCTTCATCTCAGATAATAGCACGATATCCTAGCTTGATTAAATATTGGTCTTTTTCATCACGCACGAACACTCAGATAAGGAACCCGAAATCGTTGGCTGAAGTATTATTCCAACAAGAATAAATTTCCCCTCAAACAAAGATTTCTATACTTAGCTAAGTTCTAAACCCAAAAGTATCTCTTTAGATACTATGATTGGATATATCCCTGCGAAACTCATACGCTTGTGCAGAATGACGATGAGGCACCTATCAGATTCATAATATCTGAGGGTCTCTTCGAGCCGAAAGTGAGTGGTCTTATGGTAACGAGGGCAAGAAAAAGTATCTGGAGGTCACAGACAAAGATTAGTTCGCAAGACGCAAGAACGATGTCGCTGTATGTTAAATATTTCAAAAAGTTGAAGACTTTGTATTTCTCGGAACCATCATTAATTCCACCAATAATTTTAGCATGGAGAACAAGTGCAGGTAACTCTTGCCAACAGGAGCTACTAAAAATATTTACGCTCTATAGTCTGTCATTATTCCCGTCCTATTATGCGAACAGAAACATGGACGATGGCGACCGAAATGAGAAAGCACATGGAGCATTTTAGGGAACTGTTTTCGCAAGATCTTTGGTGCCGTCCGCGTGAACGGTGCATATCTCAGGATTGGGAAAAAGAACTATATGATCTCTGTAGCGACACGGATAATGTTAAGTGCATCAAATCCAACGAATGCACTGATGAGACCATGTCATTGGCATGTAAGATGATGCTCCAACGAAATGCTCCTTTCGACTCGCGCCTTTCGACTCGTGGCCTATGGGTGGACAATAGAGCCTTCCAATGAAGTATTTTGGATGTAGAAAAGATCTCGCAAAGGCTAAGGCAACTGGCGAAGTTTTGTGGGTATGGTCCAGCCACATGTTGCAGTACAAAAAGAAGAAGAAAATAATTCACAATTATTTTAAGAAATTTCAACCAAAATCTTTGGCTTTACCAGGCATCACTAAGACATCCGATCAAAGAAAAGTCGAAAATACTCAAACCCTTAGAATTCAAGGAAGGTTAATAAAGGGCACAGTTGCTTTTTGGTAATAAAGCATTCCAATTAAGCACGGCGCTTAGCAAATCAGCTCCCTCTCAGACAAACATCAATTATAAACACAAAAAGCTGGCAACTTTTTATAATTACCCCAATACACGGTCAAGAAATCTTGTTCACATCAACTCGTAATTCTTCCGATAACGATTACTCATCGTCCTGTTTTAATTCTGCTTCTCTTTTGACGTGTTCTTCTCCATCTCCAATATTTATTTTTATTTTTCATTTTGGCTGCTGCAGTTTTGTTCGCATGATTCCAAGTCCTATTTTTATTGCTTTTTCAATCGTATGCTAAATTCGGCCTAAGGCTCAAATTGCACGCACATTTCGGCCGGCGAGAGAAAGTTTATAACCACAACACTGTCAACCAATACACACACGGGTATTTTAGGTCAGGAATTTTTGCGGTATAACGATGAGTAAGTGGACCGCTGCCCTCGCTTAACGAAAGTGTTACACATTCCCACAATTTTAAATTAGCAGTTACAGGCCACAGAATGACCTTCAGTAAGACGAAATATAGCAACTGAAGAAAATCGTAATATTCAAAATGGTGAAAAGGTGTGGGAGTTGCTAAGCAGAGGAGTATAACTTAAAGAATGAAGAGCCAACACATTAAAAGACAGAATGCTTTTAAGAAAATTAAAAAAAAATTAAAATTATTCTAAAAATTTGAAATTTTTGTTAGCCTAGTTCAGAACCGCTCAACTATTAAGCTATAGCTAGGAACTCAACCTGAAAGGACGAAAGCTGACAAATGTGATGTAGATATGAAATAGCATGAGTATCTTATGGAAGAGAAAAAGCAGCAACACACATACAAGGTCCCGCCCGGGTAAACTGTATATCTACAAGCCGTTATCTTAAAAAGGGTCTAGTTAATATACCATTCTATTTTAAAATCTTGGAAATCAAACACGCGAAGTTTCTAGTAATTTGATTTCCGATTCAAAATAAATGATTTTTTGGGTAACAAAGGGCTTCTTTAAATAATACAAATCAATATTTGACGCTACTAAAATGTACTTAGTTCTTACCGTTAACGAGCTACAAAAATCTTTCTTCAATTTCTCCAATATTTATTACATCAGAATGTGACTGCTCACGATTGAAAGCGAATTTGTGTCTGTATGTGTATTTCACTGATATTTGTGTTACCACTGCATGTCATGCCACATAAATATAAATCACGTTTGCTGCCACTTCAGCCTTTTTTTGCGGCGTTCGCTGTGCATTTTACAACAAAGCACACACATGAGGACGCGTCTTAGAAAGAAAGAAGTGCAACAAGTTCACTAAATTTTCAAAAAAAAAAGCGATGAAAAAAGTTAACATTCACGTTTTCCGGTTCAAGTTGCATGCAACAATTTAGTAGTTAATGGGTATATATATGCCACATTGCCACATCGTGATGATTATTATGTGCGCATTTATTTATTTATACAAAGGTAATTTCTAAGTACGCTTATAAGCAATAGACATGTGGCAGCAGCAGCAGCATTTACGGCCCCCCACGAGACCTAATAAAAAATATTTAGCTAACATGCAATAAGGGATACACACATAAATCTGCGATTCTCAATAACATATACTCAACTTACATATATATTTATCTACCATATGTCTCTTAACTGAAGAAGAAGACCGCAAAACGCTGGCAATTTCATTTGATTTATTGGCTGAAAATGTGTCAGTTGGTTTCTTGCTTTTGGCAGACAAAGCTCTATGTACTCTAATTGAATCAGGACTACAACAGGAGAGCTTGAATCTATACTCCAACATTTCTTTGCCCTTGTGATGTAGGTTTTCTGATATTATCTGACACATTGAAGGCTCCAGAAACTTAGGTTGGGCTAGGTTACACTGGCTGGCTCTTAAGCCGTACATAGAGTTGAATTTAAGTCGTGCAGCACTTCAACGCTTTTTGAGAAATTTTATAAAGACTTGATATCTAAATCTAATACTTCATCCAAACCCTCGAACTGCGAAGCTCCTAGATATTTAAGCTTAGTTATTGATAAGGCCGAACATAAGCGTCTCTCTCATACCTGCTTCCCTGAACTTTCTAAATATGTCATCGTAGTTCAGTTTAATTTGAGCTTTCATATCTAATTTCGATACTTTATTTACAAAGCTTCTAGATATCTAAGAGATCTTTTGATATTGCTAGACAGAAGCTCCGGAGGTGTTCTAGCATCTCTCTAAAAGCTTAAAGCTTTCTGCGAACTTTAAAAGCACTTTCATACCTAATTTTAATACTTTATCTAGCGCCTTGATTTACAAACCTCCTAGATATTTAAGAGGATCATTAGATATTGCTATGCAGGAGCCCAGGAAGTGTCCTAGCATTTCTCTAAAAGCTTAAAGCTTTTTGCGAACTTTAAAAGCGCTTTTATATCTAATTTTTAATACTTTATCTAGGATCTTGATATGCAAAGCTCTTAAATATCTAGATACAGACAGAAGCTCAAGAGGTGTCCCAGCATCTATATACAAGCTTAAAGCTGTCTACGAACATCTGTCGAACTTTTTGATTAACTTTCTTAAACGGAAAGCAATTGAAATTTCGAAATTAGATCAACTTAGAATAAGCCTAATCAGATCCCCGAATGCTACACCCTCACGCACCCGATTAGTGAAGAAAAAATCATTAAAAAATACATGCGCTATCGCTGTCGTTACTTCAAACAAAATAAGAGCGTTTCAACATAAGATCAGTGGAGTGAAGAAGCGGAGTTCGGTATTCTTAGGAGACAAGGTGCTCTGCTACAATTTTTTCCATATTTTTTGCTCCAGCAATTCACTGACATGCCTCGGTTCTCCCTCTGCGGAGACTGATGGACGTTTAGATGTTAGCGATGTGATCTCCACTAGTCGGAATGCCGAACAGTTAGGGTCGTTTACGAGTGGGTTGCTTCAGCGTCGAAGGCGTTTAGCTGTCAATTACGGTTAGCTTTTATATGAGTGGTGTGTGTAATGGGTTCTTCAACTCCTGGCCACCGGTCCAGAGCTGTATGGAAGCTCAACAAGTAGTAGTTTCGGCTACGAAGTCTGACCGGAGACTTTCTTCTGATACCATGGGGAGCAGGAGCCTCATGCGGACTGGCTCCTCGATGAGTATCGTGGTTGTTTAAAACACAAATGCGGGAAGAACTGACATTTTGTCAGTTGAATCAAAATACAGCAGAGGTTTTAGATAGACCTCGAATCCTACCTACCTAGGTTATTGGTATGTCCATTTCACAGTGCCACTTGGTACTTAAAATGGCCAGCATTTTCAAGGCGCTGCTCAACGATCAGCTGTACTTTTGAGCGCCGTGAGCGCCAAGTACCCACATTAAACACAACAGACGTTCTCCCTCTGGAGCTCTACATAAGGCGTGTGAGCTGGCGTTCTCTTCATTGAATACAAGTTTTGCTTTTTGGAGAGAACTGCTAATTCAACTATGAAGAGAGCAAATAGAAACATGCAATTTTCTTATTGTACTTAGACGACTTAGCAATCTGCTCAGGATCCAAGATAAACCAGGTTTTCTTCAACTCTATTTTAAGGATATTTTATAAATGAGCCTATAAGTTTTATGCTATGAAGCTTTTAGATATTCAATATATTTTTTCTAGGTTTCGATACAGTTTCTTTGAAAAAACTCAGCACAAAGTACTTTTAAAGCCAATGTTCTTAACTTTTCAAGCTTTTCTTCTTATGCGCTGCGTTCTACAACCAGTTCTACTTTTATTCTAATTTCAAAAGTAATCAGCTTTGAATGGAATTTCCTACCATAGAGGATAGAGATTCAATTGGATTTCGAAGAGGTGCGTTCTTTAAATTTGAATTTTAGTCTATTGTTATAATAATGGTTATATAAGCCAACTACTTTCAAATTATCGCCTTAATTTTCATAATTCTCCCATGCCAACACGGATTATGTCTAAACACTTAATTACGTATAAGAATGAACGACCATGTAAGCTTTTAATTGTACCTCAGCAGTTAATAATTAAAACAAACATCGAATGCAGCTATAATTAGTCCATTTACTATTGATTAACGCTTAAAAGGCATTACATGCGATTTGCCATACAAAACGCGCCTTTAAAAGCTCGCTAAACAGTTATTAAATAATTTGAAACACCCTAACCAATTCAACCAAGCGGCGCTAAAGGGTTGACTGAGTGTGAATAAACACAAGCGCTCGACTCAATACGGGCCACAGTCGCCACACGACAGCGCGAGGACAACGAGTAGCTGCAAAATGCTCGCCGCTTTCTATAATCTAACGGCACTACTGCGACTCTGCGAAGCATTGACATTGACGCAGGACTTGGCGTTTATGGTGCAAAATATTGCCGAAGCCGCCAGCCAGGAACAGCGGCATGTGCACACAATCATTTACATCAGTCAAGAGTACAGGAAGGGAGAAGAACAATTCCAAACAGGCGCACTACTCGCTGGACTACACTCATCACACAATCCGTGGCCAATGCTGAGTTTCGATGCCACGGCGCCAATTCGACGTTTCTGGGACAACTTCAATAATAATTACATAGTTGTGGCGCGGCTTGCAGGGCAGCGGCAGGCAGATGTAGAGTTCTTGCAAGTCTTGTGGCAACGGCTTTGGCAAAATACACAAAGTCGCATAATACTTGCTGCTAAACGACGAGGTGAGCGCAGAATATGTGGCGCGTATACTAAACTACTGCGCCACGCGTAACGCGATGAACGTGATTGCTTTACGCCCGAAAGAGGCGGTGCTAAAGCGCAGCTACTGGACGTTGAGCATTTTTCCGGTGTGGCAAGTGGTCAAGCGCACATTTCTAACGGCATACAGGAGAACATTTCCGCAACATCTCGGCAATATGCACGGACAGCAGCTACGTATCGCGACCTCCAAATCTTATCCGCAGTGCTATCTCATGCGCGACGCACACGGCAATGCGGTGCTCAGCGGACATATCGGCAAAATATTTTTCGAGTATGCACGGCGTCATAATGCCACGCTGGTGTATCCGTTTGGCAAAATGCAGAGCAACTTGTTTGTCGATCGCTTGGATGACTTGGTGCAAAATGGCAGTGCCGATATGAACTGTCAAGCCACATATGAGAATCCAAATCGCAATCTCAGCTACTCAAGAATGTTCGACAGTCATCGTTGGTGTCTAATGGTGCCCATGGAGCAACCGCTGCCACCAGCAACGTACTTTTTCATCATCTTCGACAAAGCTACACTCATTATGATGCTATTTGGTCTGCTGGCGCTCAGCTTTACGCTCACGCTGACTTTTTACTTGCAAGGCGCTGCCATCTCATTTGCCGATCTTGTATTCAATGCGCCCATCTTGCAGGGTTTACTCGGTCAAACGTTTTGGATGGAGAGTCGCACTTTGGCCGCACGCAGCGCAATCTATGCAGGCATCTCGGTGGCTGGCATCATTTTCAGCACCACCTATGGCACGTATTTGCAGAGTTTCAATATGCGTGCACCCATCGAAGCGCCGGCCGAAACTATACCGGAATTGTTGGCGCGCGGTCTCAAAATATTAATTCACACCGATGAGGTAAAACTATTTGAATTGCCAGTGGAAGGGTATCAGTGGTTTGTGCCATTTATAAAGCAGATGACTGTTGTCGAGAACCGAAGTGAAATTCACCAATTACGTAACGCATTCGACACGCGCTATGTATATCAGGTGACCTCCATTTGGCCCATCATTGAAGAGCAACAAAAGTTCTTTGCACGTCCTATTTTTCGCCTCTCCAATATCTGTCCGGTGACCAAATGGCCTTTGGTCATTAGTTTTAGTGAAAATTCTGTGCATCGTTGGGCTATCAATGCCCTATTGGGTGATCTGCAAGCAGCGGGCCTGTTGGCGTACTGGAAACGACATGTCTTCATCGAAATGCTACAACTGGATCAGATCAATTTGCTGGATAAGAGTGAAAAAACGGATTTCGTACCAATGAAACTGGAGGCCCTCTATATTGTGTTAAGTGGACTTGCTGTGCTTGAGTTGTTAGCTGTTGTGTGTCTGCTGCTCGAATTGCTTTGGGCAAAACGAAGCGTTATTTTTAGACCAATTTTTGGTCAGAATTAACTACCTTAACGAAATTGGTGTAATAATAAATATTATAAAGGCAGGGTTATGAAGAATCATAATTTCTATAGTCATATGGTAATATCACTCTATACACGCCTAAATAGCACGACTTCAGTTTGGGTTAGGAAGTATGCTGCTGAGGAGATGATAATCTTCTGAAATTATTAAAATATCAATTATGTTTTTCACTCACTCGAAACCCACGGCTTGGATGGCCGAACCCACGACTTTTTTTATGATATTGGAAATGTTGGTAAGGACAAAAAAAACTTTCGTAAGGAAATCTCTTACTGGTGGTAATGAGGTCGAAAGCTCCTTTTTGGAATTCATCTACGTTCACGAATCCATAAAAAATTCTAGATGGTATTAACATTATACTTCTTAAAGTAGTTGCCTTTCTGACATGGGTCTCAGGACCCCTCCTACTTGCATACGGTGTAAGCTCTCACGCAAAGTTTCGAAATTCCTCTCATTAAGGACTATCCCTCACTATTACTCTCACATCTTAAAGCAAACTGATTATTTTTTCTCTTCCGTTCGCAACAGGTTTCGATCTATAAACCTGTGGAATAAAATCTGATACTTATGTTGGGTCTCAGACTAGTCCAACAAGCGTTGCTCAACTAGCAGCAAGCTTTTTCTGGTTCATAATAAATCATAAGCAGTCTAAGAAATGCTTCGCTCTCAGCTAGTTTCATTTTTTAGTGGTTTTCGGAGCTCTAACTGGACACTCGCCCATCGGGGCTCATGCTGTAAGAATAAACATCTTGTTGTCTGAAAGAAATAGAGATAGAATCAGCTCAACACTGCCTCTTCGACAGTCTCTCTTCCAGGTCAAGTGCAAAAGATCTCGTATCTCAAATTTTTAGTTATCCAGCTAAAATCTTCTTCTTCTGGAGTGTTTTCAGCCTTTCGGACGACATGATCTAGCCAGCGTAGCCGCTGTCATTCATCTCATCGCCGTGCCCAACGCGCAAAGGACCATAAATCTTTCGTAGAACTTTTTTCCCGAAAACTCGTAACGTCGACTCATCAGATATTCTCATTGTCCATGCCTCTGCACTATGTGGCTGGACGGTAATAATGAGTGACTTATAGTGTTGTGTTTTTGTTCAATTGCCTACTTAGTCCCATGGAGCACGAAGTTATAACTGTTAGCAGTGACGTGGGAGCATAGTAGCGAGTGTTTGTTTAATGACGGGCGATATTTCGCCTTACCATCGTTCACTACTAGACCCATTTGCTGCGGTTCCTAATCCATTCTGGATAAAGCAAAACTAACGGCGCAGTTGTTGAGACTAATGATATTACAATAATCGGATTACGCCAACTTGTCTGAAACCTCGTTTGGTATCGAACGGCTCGGAGAGGTCGGTCCCGATACTGACGGAGCTTTTGATATTGATCATCTTCAGTTTGCACCGCTGTATTAGTTTTACGAGGATACCAAATTCAGACTTTGAAATCGACTAACAGGTGGTGTGTGTAGATCGTCTTCTCACAGGTCTTTTCCGCATAATGAATATCTGGTCAGTTGTTGATTTGCCAGGCCTAAAGCCACACTGACAAGGTTCAATCAGTTTGTTGACTGTGGGCTTTAATCTTTCACACAATACGCTCTAGAGAGCCTTGTATGCGAAAATGAAACGGCGTATCCCATTGTAGTTGGCGCCTAGTGTGGGGTCTCCGGTTTTGTGGATTGAGCAAAACATAAATTCCAAACGCCGGGCATAAAAACAGATTGGAGATCTTTCTTCTGACTTCACAAAGGAATGTACATAATAGTCTACCATAAGTGTGATCCCCAACCATGCCGAGCGATCTGTCATCTAACCTAACCTAAGTCGCACAATCAATGAAGTCACTTGAAGTGCCAAAATATAATTCACCGAAATTACATCATTTTCCAAAAATAAAGCAGTCACCACATTTATTTTTTTTTCCTTTAAAACCGTTATGTGGTCTCTTGCAGAAAATGTAACAGCAGAAACCTCCCACCACCACTACACATTCTGACATTTTGACCTCGCTCACACCTCGCACATGTATGCATCACCGTGAGGGGTCACCCCGCAAGTCAGTAATCGTCATGTTGCAGCACATTCAAATCCAATTTGTTGCACATGCAATTATTGTGCGATTGTCACCGTCATTAGCTAAACAATTATTGCACCAAATTGTTTCCCTTTGTTATAGCCAAGTACCAAATGTAGCAAAACAACAAACAATAAACATACATACATTAAACTGAACATTGCCTGCCGCTTGCCCCATATGGCGGTCGCATGGCTATGTTTAATACATTTGACATGTTCAACATGTTGGGGCATACAAATTTTGTGGCACGTTTTTGTGATGTCGTCTAGAATTTGGAAGCGCTTGGTAAGTGCTAACACCTGCAAAATAGCAATAACAGCAACAACACAACGGTGCGGTGGCATTAGCATAAACTGCCGCTAATGACATACATGTTGTCACTTTTGGCCATAGCCGTCGACGAAATGTGTTGCATGCACAAGTAATGTTGACTAAGTGGCGCAAAAGTGCTTGCACACATGCAGCGGTGCACAAGGCTGTGCATGTGCAACAGGAAGCGGCGTTGCGCTAACACTAAAACCGATTTGTCTATCTCAGCTCATAACAAGCAGATGCAAAATAGCTGCAAAAATATCCGCAGCAACAACGAAAATAACGTTTAAAATTTAAATGCTGCCAAGAAATGAGTGCGCTTTCAAAGTGGTAAGCAGCAGTAGCTGCTGTTGCAACGAAGATGTCACAACAATCGCCGCAAGCGCTGCACAAACAACCAGCCAGCTGCAATTACATGTTCATATGTCCATTTGTATGTATGTATGTGTATACACACATGTGTGTGTGTGCTGGTAGATATTTTGGTAGCGTCTGTTTTTGACAGATGTGGAACCATTAAATCTGCTTCGTCTATTTTCGGTTATTTATTGCGCCTCACTTCCACTTTAGAGCGCGCGGCCTTTTTCGTTTCGGGGGCATGTTCGTGTTAATGCTGGCAAAGTGCATACTCGTTGCACATACACATCGGTATGTACGTAGGTCTGTGTGCTGGTGCTTTAGCATCGACAGTTCGTCCAATCATTTGTTGTTTTACTAACGAGATGTCGTCTAAATGACTTGTTGCCGCTTGTTTGGCGGTTAGGTGGTTAGCAGTTGAAAGCTGCTGTTGACTCGTAACTGTTGGCTGTTGCCCGCTGGCATCTTTTTGGTGCTTTATTGATGTTGCATTGACGAAATTCATGATTATTTATTTTTGGTCTTGTCATTATGCTGCATCTTCGTCTTTTTTCTGGTTCAAATAATGATTGCGCATGTGTCTTCTTGATTTTCACGACACCTTTATTGCCGAAGGCATTTCAATTCATTGTTTTTTTTCTCCCGTTCATCTTTGCTGAATTTTACATCAGATGCAAATTTGGTCTGAAAACTACAAATCTTTATAGATATTTATATGTATATATATATATATATATACTCGTATACATATATATATGTATACCTCTTTTTCTTCTTTACTGGCGTAGACATGACTTACGCGATTATAGTCAAGTTAACAACAGCGCACCAGTAGTTTCTCTTTTTAGCAAATCGGCGTCAATTCGAGATACCAAGTGCAGCCAGGTCCTTCTTCACCTGATTTCTCCAACAGAGTCCGCTTCCTCTATCTTCCCCGGCGGATACTGCGTCGAATACTTTTAGAGCTGGAGTATTTTTTATCCATATGTACGCCATGACCTAGCCAGCGTAGCCGCTGTCTCTTAATTCGCTGAAATATGTCAATGTCGTCGTCTAACTCCCACAGCTCATCTTTCCATCGAATGCGATATTTGCCATGGCCAATGCGCAAGAAACTTCCTCTCAAAAACTCGTACTTTGGCTCATCAGAAGTTATTATCAACCACACCTCTGCACCATATAACAAGACGAGAATAATAAGCACTCCGGACCAAGACGGGATGCCTCTCGATGTCTCCCATTGAACACCTCCACAGTGAGACGCGCATGCTACCTGTAAAGGAGCATAATCAACTCCTCTCCAGGCAGTTCCTGTTGGGTTGTTTCCGTAGGAATCACCCTTGCAGCCACCTGCTTGGAGCGGAACCGCCTCCCAGGAGCATCAAGAGGTCATTCCTCGACTATGTCGACGACAGCGAACAGTACGCCGACCAGACTTCGGGCGCAACTAACGATCGACAGGCACTGACCGCCATTCACAGTGGAGCCATCAACAGCTTCACCGACTCCCTTTCCGTGAATGGCGTTCTTGGAGTCAAACCACCACCTATTGCAGACGAGGAGCTCCAGTTGCCGCGAGAAACGCGAGTGACCCTAGCGCAACTTCGTTCTGGATACTGTAGCAGGTTAAGCTCCTACTTATCCAGAATCGACCCCGACATACCTAATGTATGTCCTGCATGCAACGAGTCTCCGCATGACACTGGCCACCTGTTTGCATGCCCTACAAACCCTACCCATCTAAAACCCCCTCCCTTTGGTCCGACCCCGTCGAAACAGCACGTTTCCTGGGCCTACCGTTAGATGACCTCGACGACAACACAAACAACCATTACCATCCTAACGGGGATTAGCTAACCGTTAACAACAACAACAACAACGAGAATAATAAGTGACTTTACTTCTCACTATGAGGTGGGACCCGTTGGCAAGAGTTATTCTGCATTTGATTTCGTGGCATTGTTGTTTTTGTTAATACTGGTTCCTAGACAGATGAAATTATCTACGATTTCGAAGTTATGACTGTCAACAGTAACTTGGAAGCCTTAACTTGGCGCGAGTGCGACGACTATTTGCTTGATGACAGGAGATATTTCGTCGTGCCCTCGTTCACTACCAGATCAATTTGCCTCGGATCATTATCCAATCTGACGCGAATGAAGAACTAGGCAGAAATAACGGCGCGGTTGTTGAAGCAAATGATATCAATATCATCGGTGTACGCCAAAAGCTGTACACTTTTGTGCCTTCGCGAGTCAGCTCTGCAGCTCGAATTATTTTTTTCCATCAATAGATTGAAGAAGTCGCACGATAAGGAGTCGCCTTGTCTAAAACCTCATTTGGTATCGAACGGCTCGGGCGGTCCTTCCCGGTATTGTCGGAACTTTTGGGTATTGCGTCAATTTATACCGCCGAATTAGTTTCGCGGGGATACCAAATTCTGACAGGCAGCTCCTTTTCATACTGTCAAAAGCAGTTTTGAAATCGACAAAAAGTTGGTGCGTGTCGACTCTCTTTTCACAGGTATTTTCCAAGACCCAGGCCTATAGCCACATTGATAAGGTCCAATCAGCTTGTTGTTGGTGGGCTTTCATCTTTCACATGATATGCTCGATAGAACATTATATGCGAAGTTGAGAAGATTTACCCTATGGTTATACCACGCAGTTTGTGAGGTCTTCCCGTTTGTGGATTCGGCAAAGCACTTAAATTCCAACCGTCGGGCATGTTTTTGTCCGACCATTTTCCACAAGGAAACTGATGCGTACTCCTTATCAGTTCTTCGCCACCGTGTAGCTCGGCCAGTAATCCATTAGCACCCGCTGCTTTGTTGATCTTCAGACGCGTAATTGCTATTCGCACTCCTTCATAGTCGAGCAATAGTACGTCCGATCCATCGTCATTGTTTGGTGAATCGGGTAAACTATGTCTACTTCCCTCTTAATCAATGGTCAATCTTTTTACAAATATGTTGAATGTATAGACTGGTATAAGTACCATAGTACATGTACGAGTTCTTATAAAAAAATTAAAAGCAAAAGAATTTGACAAAATGAAATATTGCGCTTCTGCCATTAACTTACTATATTTCCCTTTGATAGCAACCGGTATCGAACTTCCTCTGGTAGTATTTAAAAAATAGTCCGTCACATAACTTTAAGTCTTTTTTTTTATTAATAGAAAATAAAGAGAATGTCGCCATATTGTCCCCTTTCACCATTTCCGCCGCTTGGCGGTTTAATTTAATGTTTAATGAAAATTTTACGAATGGTCTGCGGCCACAATGGTACCATAAATTGTTCCAAAGTTATTAAAACTCAATGTCATGTATAGTAAGGAAATACCGTTATAAAAAGTTACTGCACAAAGAGTGTTGTAGTCGTAAACACACAAATCGACTTGAATGGTGGACAAAATAACATTGGGCCCGTTGTCCGTGAAGGATAAACTTGCTCCGCTTTGAAACATCAACCAAGGAATTATTTAACAATGCAGTTCTTACAAAATATAACTGTACTACTCAATCTGATCGAATTGGCAACAGTGAAACAACAATTTGTTGAAATAATATCAGACATCTGCGAAGCAACGACAAACGAACAACAAATTTACACTATCATCTACTTTAGTGATGGGAATGTAGCTAATGGCACCGCTGGAAGGGAACAACTGGATTTGTTTAAGGTAATCCATCAGCGAAACAAGCGTAACCCAGTAGCCGTTATGAATATAGATAGCAATAACACACATATCAAGCAATATGCGTTGCAGTTTAATCGTAATTTACTCGGTATTGTACAACTTAGCGAAGACACCAACCAAAATGAACAAATTTTAGACAAATTGTGGCAGCGATTACACCGAAATATGCAAAGCGCACTCATACTGCTCTTCGATGACACAGCCAATGTCACTACGTGAATCGGACCTTGAGTAATTGCATTGGAAAACACGCCATAAATGTTGTCGCCTTACAGCCGAAACTAGCTGTAACCGACCGCAGCTACTGGACTGTGCAACTATTTTCCCAGCAACAAACCATTCGACGCATTTTTTCACCGCATTATCACAATATATTCCGAAACCAATTGGAAAATATGCATGGTTATCCGCTGCGCATAGTAGATAGTGGTTGGTATCCACAAATTTATAATTTCACACCCAAACACGGGCCTACCACACTTAGCGGTTATTTGGGCAGGGCTTTAACAGAATACGCATATCGTCGCAATGCTACTATTACAATGCCATTTCCGCGAAGCAGCAAAGTTTACTTTTTAAAAGAATTATGCGAAATCTTGCTGAATAACAGCGCAGTCACCGGTCCGCTTTGGCCGTTGCATGTACTGGAGGATAGATTGAGTTTTTCGAATTCATTGCACGTGTTTGACAATTGTCTGATGATACCGCTAGAGAAACCAATACCCAAGTACACATTCTACTACAATATATTCCACAAGACGCCGATTATCTTATTTTTCGTCAGTCAGCTGCTAATCACTTGTATTTTGACACTCCTGTCATTTTGGAGAGATCGTCAAAGACCACTTCGCTTCACTGATTTCTGCAACATTTCTGTGCGAGAAGGGCTACTAGGCATGCGATTTGGGACGGCGCAGCGCAGTACATTTATACATAAACTGATTTATATAATCATCTCGTTTAGGGCCTTAAATATTGGTGTCGCCTACGATGCTTATCTGCAAAGTTTCAATTGCAATGCACCAATTGAGTCGGTTTCAAAGACAATTGACGACATAATCAAACGTGGTATTAAGTTAACAATGGACACGTCATATTTACCAACCCTTCTTAAGGAAAGAGATGTACGTGAAAACTTGCACAAGTTCACATTTTTCAGCAACTCTAGCGAATTACTAACACTGCGTGACTCCTTGGATACAAGGTATGCATTTTTTCCCCACAGTATGTGGTCCGTTTACAAAGAGCAGCAGAAATATTTCTCTCGGCCACTTTTTCGCCTCACAGATATCTGCTTCAGGAAGAGTTCGTCATTGGCATTGCCTTTTCATACGAACTCAGTGTATCGAGAAAGCTTAACGGACTTCATGGGCCGGCTGCTTGCAGCTGGGCTGATAAATTTTTGGACACATAATAGTTTTTTTGAACTGGTGTCGATGAAAAAAGTTTCGCTGGAAGATCGCAATAAGCAAGAATTTTTCAAACCAATGAAATTGGAAGATTTACAAGACGTCATCATTGCAATGAGTATTTTATTTACGACGAGTTTTTGTTGCTTTCTACTGGAAGTTTTTTGGCAAAAACTTGAAAAGCTTTTCAATTCAATGGTGCGAATTAAGCGAAGTATTACTAGCAGATCAATATTTTTGCGCTAAATAAGTACCTATAACGGTAATTATGTGACAAATATATTTCAAAATAATGTGCTTGTTTCAATCAAATTTTATCTTGAATTAGTTGCAAATATATAGCATTCGTGTATCTAAATGTTTTTCTTTACTTTATCAGAGCATATTTTATAGTCTGAGTCTCTGAGTGCCGTTCACTTGGGAGTGGCCAGAAACGATTATTTTACAAATGGCTCAAGCAGCTCACGACTACCGGCCTCAGACTAAGTCTTCTCTGGGTATTCAGAAAACATCCGTTTGAGGCAAGTTAAACTGAGAAGGCGAAATATCCCCTCCACGGGGTTATGCGCTGGGTTTGGGACCCGCCACGTAAAAAAACACCCAAATGAAAAGGAAGCCTCGAACGAGAGACCCCCCTTTTAAAGACGATCATGACTAACGAATTTTGAATTACGAGTATGCACCTTGAATGTCCGGTCTCTTAATTGTGCCCCTGCCTGGCAGGTTGAGCTCCTCGTGAAAATAAAGGCTGCCATCAGAGAAGAACGATGTGACCAAAGATGCCTTCCATGAGCGCTAAAGGAAGATTCGACCACAAGAAAGCTTTAAACCACAGGAGAAGGTGAACGCGATTCTCCAAACCGATGATGGAGCAGATCGTGAAGAAGTCCGAATAGCAATTGCCCATCTAAAGAACAACAAAGCGGCAGGAGTCGATGGATTGAGCTATTCAAATACGGCAGCGAAGAACTGATAAAGACAATGCATCAGTTTCTTTATGGAATATAGTAGGACGAAAGCATACCCGACGATTGGCCTTTAAGTATGCTCTGCCCAATCCACAAAATGGCATAAAAAGAAGCTGCCTTTATGCCGCGATGATTGGGATCCTCGCAAAACTAATACGGCTGTTTTAACTGACGTTGAGCAATTCTAAAAGTTCCGTCAATATGATTCCATTTCGTTCCTCTTCAACCTACTGCTGTACAAAATAATTCGAGCTGGGGAAGAAAAGATACAATCTTCTATAAGAGTCTACAGAATAACTCTTGCCAACAGGTACTACTTCGGACTGAGTAGTCAATTGAAAAGTAAAGTCCTCTCTCGGCGAACAAACACCAAACTCGTATAACTTACTTATTATTCCCCGTCCTGCTATATGGTGCAGAGGCAGGGACGATGACAACATCTGATAAGACGACGTTACGAGTTTAAGAGAGATAGGTTTTAAGGAATATTTATGGTCCTTTGCGCATTGGCTGGGTCATGTGGTCCGAATGGACGAAAACACTCCAACTCTGAGCCAATAAAGAAAGAGAATAGACACCGCAAACGATCGATTCCTCATCGTACATACACAGAAGAAAAGTTTTGGGCTGACACTAAGTCTAATGAGTGATCTACATTTATCTTAAAGAATATGTGAAATTGTAGTTGAAAACTCATTTGTAATAGACTTTTTTCTTCGACGTCGCGTAAGCAGCACTCAACATCTTTCTAAAAAATGAGTGTATTGATTATATTTTTATTATTTAATTTAATTATACCACAATTAATTGTGCACTTTTTACAGTTAAAAGTGCCAGAGTACCTACTCAGTATATGTATAGTATATATAATAAAACCGTCACAATGACGTCCGCTCAGCGCCAGTATTATGACGCTGATATTAAATTGTAAACCCTTAATTGTTTTGCGCTTCGCAGTGAACTTTACAATTATAATTTAATTACTTTTAATAACTCAATAAGCAACTGTGATACTAAATGAAGGATGTGCTCAGCTTTGGCTCAGAGCGTTGCAACTTTTTAAACGGATTCAACGGCTTTTGAAAAGTACACATTACTTTCGCATTATGGAAATGTTATACAACTTGACCGCATTGCTCAGTTTAATCGAAATATCAAGCATACAGCAGCGCTACGCTGAGATAGTCCAACAAATATGTAAAACTGTAGCCGCAGAGCAGGACGTCTTCACATTTTTTATACGCAAGCAGCTACAATGTTAGTAACGACACCACTGATCAGTTCCAATTAGACATTCCATCTATTTTGCATCAAACTGGAATGCCAAATATTATAATTGTGCTCAATAATGGCAGCCAATTAGGCACTGAGCCCTACGCGAAGCAATTTCATCACAACTTGCTCAGTGTAGTGCAACTTAGCGAAGACATACACCGCAGCTATCAAATTTTACAGACACTGTGGCAACGTTTGGACCGTAATAGACAAAGTGGACTCATATTGCTTTTGCCCGATGCGGCAAATGAAGCTTATGTGTGGAGCATTTACGCAAAAAGTGTCGAGAATTATGCCATAAATGTCATTGCCTTACAGCCGCACTTGGCTGTAAACAAGCGCAGTTACTGGACTCTACAACTATATCCCAAACAGCAAACTCTACGGCAGAACTTTCCACAGCATTATCAAAACATATTTCCCAAACAATTCGAAAACATGCATGGACACCCCTTACGTATACTGCAGAACGGTTGGCACCCGCAATTGTATAACTTCACAGCTAGAGATGGAACCGTAAGGCTCAGTGGATATTTGGGCAGGGCTTTAACGAAGTATGCTCATCTCCGAAATGCCACAATTATAGCGGTAAAACCTTCAACTAAAACCGTTTTTAACTATACTGAAAGCCTAAATGCTTACTTAACAGGCAAAGCGGACACAGGCCCGCTTTGGCCAGCCCAAATAAGCAATCCGCAATTGAGTTATTCTTGCGTATATCAATATATAAACTTCTGCTTTATGGTGCCTGTGGAAAAGGCTTTGCCAAAGTTTACTTTCTTTCTTAGTATAATGCATATGCGGATTCGTGTTTTACTCTTCATCAGCTTTGTATGTTTATCTTGCATTTGGACTGTTTTGAATCGGCTGGAACGCCAGCGTATGCCACCACTTTTCGATTACATACTGAATATTTATGTGTTTCAGGCCCTATTAGGCCTACCATTTTGGACCAATAGAAGCATTAAATCGGTACAAAAGGTCATATACATTTTAATTTCGTTCTCGGGTGTCGTCATCGGCATAGCCTATACAACGCATCTGCAGAGTTACAATGTAGAAGCACCCATTGCTGCGCGCATCATAACTATTGATGATATACTGGAACGTGGCATCCAAATAGCTACGAGCAAAGAAAGTTTACCCTGGATAACGAACATAACAGATATAAATCGGAATATTGATAAGCTTACTTTGTTCGGTAACTTTTCGGAATTTCTAACAAAACGTGATAGCCTAGACACACACTATGCATATAGTGTCACCGATATGTGGACCGTCTACAAGGAGCAGCAGAAGTATTTCTCTCGACCGCTTTTTCGCCTGTCGGACATTTGTTTCGGAAAACATTTGCCAATGGTATTGCCTTTGAATGCGAACTCAGTGTATCGTCACGACTTGAATGGGTTTTTGGAGAGATTGCATGAAATTGGTCTGAAAAACTATTGGTGGCATCATAGCTTTCTGGAGTTGGTGGAGATGAATTACACATCGCTGAAAGATCAAAACCCTAAGCATGGCTTTCGACCATTGAGAGTGAGTGACTTACGTTTAGTAATTCTCGAAATTGCTCTTTTCTACGGTATAAGTATTGGGTGCTTTCTTTTTGAATTCAACTGGTTAAGACTAAGAAAGCTGTGCAACTTGCTCTTAAGAATGTGTAATTATTAATAAAAATCAAGAAATCTTTAAAGTTGTGCCAATTATATTATTAAGACATACTAGGTATTTTCGACACTTTTTTACTCTCAATTTTTGCCGTTACAGTAACTGAACTTGTGAAACACTACTATGCAGACTAAAGTATACCAGCGTCAAAACCTTTTCGGCGACACTTTTATGTGTTGTGCCGTAGCTTGCTCTACAGAACCTTCAGTTGATTATAGACGTAACTTAACTCGAAGTAGTGGTTAGTGTTGTAGGATTGTAATTTAATGAATTACAATTAATTAATGGTTTAAATAATATAATAATAATGAATTTAAGTCTCATACGGACCTGGGACTTACATTCTGCAAAAACTTTCTAAGCCACCTTAAAGCAGTGCAAGACTTTCTTGAAGAGTACGTATGTCTTAATCCTTAAGACAGGCCTTTGAGGAAGAGAGAAAAATACAAAAATACTTGATACTAAAACTATTTTAACTGTATTTTAAAGAAATTTCCTGACTCCAAAGTCACGAAGATTATGTACTACTTGGCCGGAAACGAGTGAAACTGGGCTTTATTTGGAACACAAGGAGGATGGAGTCATGTGCAGAAGTTAACAAAGTTGGGAAATTTCTCTGATTCACTTCGGAGTGGCCAGAAACGATTCTTTTCATATAACTTAAACTGCTCACGACTTCCGGTCCTAGACCAAGTATCCTCTGGGTAGCCAAAGAACATCCATTGAAGGCGAACCATTCGTGGTGGGAGAGAGACCAGATCGATCATGTTGTGATAACGGAAGACACGCCTCCAGTACTTTAGACGTGCGTACGCCTCGAGGTCCTAACATTGACTCGGGCCACTATCTTGTTGCACCCAAGATACGCACCCGCCTATGTACAGCAAAAAATTCACGTCAACAATAACAAATAAAGTTCGATGTCGAAAAGCTGCAATCACAACAGACAGCCGAACGATTTTCTACTCGATTTGCACTCCAGCTAAATGAGAGCACTCGACAACCACTCGGTATAAAGGAACTGTGAGACGGGATGGGATAGATACCGAGAATTAAAGAGGGAAATGAGACTCATTTTCAGACAAAAAAAAGAGAGAGGCCGCAAAGCGTGAGTATGAAGAGCTTGACAAGCTATCCGACAGGGTAATGCTGAAAAATTCTACGACAAAATGTGGCGATTAACAGAAGGTTACTCTTGTAGAACCCCCAGAGGTGATCTAGTCACCGATGTCCAGAGCATACTAAAATGCCAGAGGGAGCTTTTCCACCCTGCTGAATGCAACGTCAAACCATGAAGAAGTTCGAATAGCAATTACCCGTCTGAAGAACCACAAAGCGGCAGGTCCGATAGATTTCTGGTCGACTTTTTCAAATACGGCGCGGAAAACAGATAAGAAGCATGCATCAGCTTCTTTTTAGAACATGGTCGGACGAAAGTATGCCCAGCCATTGGAATTTAAGGGTGCACTGCCCAGTCCATAAGAATGGAGACCCCACAATCTGCGCCAACCACAGTCGTTGCACTCGCGACTTGGCTCTCACATCACTGCTGACTTTCATAACTTCGAAATCGTAGATAATTTCATTTATATTAGAAACCAGCATCAACGCCAGCAACAATGTCAGCCTCGAAATGCCACGCAGAATAACTCTTGCCAACAAGAGCTGCTTCGGACTGAGTAGACAATTGAGAAAAAGAGTTCCCCATCGGCGAACAGTAATGCAGCGAATTAAGAGACAGCGGCTCCGCTGGATAGGTCACATCGTCCGAATGGACGAAAACACTCCAGCTCAGAAAGTATTCGACGCAGTACCCGCCGGTGAAAGCAGAGGAAGACGAAGACTTCCTCTAAGTTGGAAAGAGCAATGGAGAAGGACTGGCTTCGCCTGGAATCACCAATTGGTGCCACGTTGCGAAAAGAAGAAAGACTGGCGCACTGTTTTTAAATCGGGTCTGATTATATTGAAAACTTTGGCCATGAAATATTCAACAAAACACTTGTTTTCTCCAAAACTACATAAAAACTCTTTTATCTATAATTATATTTACAATACGAGCGAAAGCGACAAAACGTAACAAATGACCCAAAGCGCAATCAAAGGAAACATAAAAATTTTATAATTTAAATAATAGCAGCAATTAAGAAATTAACTTCGCACGTTGGTCGTAAACAAATAGGAACGTTTTTCACGCCAAAACAGTTAGAAGCATTATCCAAGTCGAAAACAACGTCGAAAGCGGCGAATCTGTACTGCTGACTTATTAACCGAAACAATGCAGCTTCTATACAATCTCACCACGTTGCTTAGCCTTATTGAGCCTTCAACCATGGAGCAACAGTTCACCGCAGTTATCAAGGATATCTGCACCGTTATAGCCAACGAACAGCAACTTTACACATTCGTCCATGCCAATGCAAAGCCTACATCAGATACAATTAATGGCCACGCCTACCTAGATGTGACACTTGCTCTGCACACACTCGACACACCACATCCAATAGCTGTGATCAGTATTGACCGCCTTGCACCCATTAAGAATTATACGGAGCTCTTTCATCACAGTTTACTCAGTGTAGTGCAACTCAGCCAAGAAAAGCAGGCCGATAAGCAACTACTTAGCGCATTGTGGCAACGCCTCGACGAGAACAGAAGCACTCGCCTCTTACTGCTTTTCAACGATGCAGCAAGTGAAGCTTATGTAATGCTGATTCTGAAATACTGTGCCGACCAAAGCGTCATAAACGTCATCGGCTTGCAGCCAGGCATGGCGGTGTACGAGCACAGTTACTGGACGTTGCAAATATTTCCCAAGCAGCGCACTATTCGACAGACTTTTGCAACACACTATCACGATTTGTACCCCCGCCATATGGAGAATATGCACGGACACGTTTTGCGTGTTATTGAGAATGCCTGGTATCCCGTTTTATATAATTTCACACCCAAGCACGGACCTTCAACACTCAGTGGGTATGGAGGCAAAGCATTGCTCGAGTATGCAAGACATCATAATGCGACGATCGAGTCTCCGATAAAGATCAGGGATAGAGAAGTTTTGTTTCTAGAATCATGTGATCTGTTGGATAATAAAAGCGCAGACATGGGCTTACCTTCGCCCATACAAATCCGAGAATCACGTATAAGTTACTCGTATGTGTATGTTTTCATGGATTGGTGTATGATGCTACCAGTGGAGAAACCATTGCCGCGTTATACTTTCTACTACCAAATAGTGGATTTATGTGTGATTGTTATATTCTGTGTCAGCTTCATTTTGATCTCCTTCGTCCTGGCCGTCATGTCTCATTGGTATGACCGGCGGCGAAACCAGCTCTGCCTCGAATACGTTTTCTCACTTTCAGTATTACAAAGACTGCTAGGTGCTCCATATCAAGCCCGGCAACACATTTCAACTGTGCACAAGTTTATCAGCATTATCATATCGCTGGCCGGTATAATCATAAGCAACAGTTATTCGACTTATCTGCAGACTTACACTGTAACCGCACCGCCAGCTTCGCATATGAATACCGTAAATGATATTTTAAATAATGGCATACAAATTGCGCTTGGCACGGCCCACATTTACTGGATAAACAAGGAAAAGAAACTTACAGATATGCTTAAGAATTATACATTATTCGAAAACTTCACCGAATTGCTATTGTTGCGCGACAAACTCGACACGCGGTACGCATTTCCGGTCAGCGATATGTGGCATGTCTATGATGAACAGCAGAAATATTTCTCCAAACCGCTCTTTCGCATTTCCAATATTTGCTTTGGAAAAAACGTTCCATTGGCATACATCTTACAGGCGAACTCAATCTACCGGCCAACTATAAATGAGTTCATAGCCAAAGTGCAGGAGGCCGGATTAATAAAGTTTTGGTATCGACACAGTTTTGTAGAATTAGTTGCGATGGGCGTAATCAAATTGGTCGATCTCAATAAGAAGGCGTACTTTGTACCACTCAAATTAGCGGACATGTTTATTGTGTATTATTTTATGAGTGTGTTAATTGCCTTGTGTATTTTGTGTTTTTTGTTGGAGATTTTTTGGTTGAGAATTCGAAAGCTTTCGCAAAATTGGCTCAAACTTGTGCTTAAAGGAATTAAGAAGTTACATTTTCGCCTCCGCCGCTGATAAAATGATGTGGAAACTGAAAACGAAAAATATCACTAGAACTTATATCGACTATATGAGAAGTTACAACATAAGAAACCACTCGGAAATTACGCTTTAACGTACAGTATATTTTGTGTTGTTATATTCACGCTTTTTAATAAATCTTTAAATGTTACTTCAAGCATTTAAATATATTAAAAACTAAAATAAAAATACACTTATTTTCGAGTTTTCTACGAATTTTTACTTGGAGATTTTGGCTATCTTGCTTTATTGTTAATATTGAAAACGGTAATCCGACGAAAGTTTAAGATTCCAGAAGTGATATTTTCAAAAGCAACAGTTAGATCTGGATTCTTCTCCTTAACTGGAATAGACACCGCGCCAGTCGTTTCTCCTTTTCGCGGTTTGACACCAAGATGCCAAGATGGAGATACCAAGGTTCTTCTTCACCTGATCTATTGAAAGGAGTGGAGGTCTTTCTCTACCTATGCCTCCACCGGCGGGTATTGCGTCGAATATATTCAGAGCTGGAGTATTTGCATCTATACGGACGATATGACATAGCCATCGTAACCACTGTCTCTAAATTCGCTGAACTACGTCAATGTCATCGTATATCTCGTAGAGCTCAACTTTCCATCGACTGTGGTATTCGCCGTTGTCAATGCCTAAAGAACCATAAATCTTCCGCATAACCTGTGAAATCAGTATTATCGGCGTACTCTAGCAGATGAGCTCTTATAGAAGATGGTACCTTCTGTATTTAGTTGGGAATTTCGAATTATTTTATCCAGGAGTAGATTGAAGAAGTTCCACAATAGGGAGTCGGCTCGTCTAAAACCTTGTTTGGCATCGAACGGCTCGAAGAGGTGCTTCCAGATCTTGGTGGCGCTTTTAGTATTGCTTAACGTCAGTTTGCACAGCTGTATTAGTTTTGGGGGTATCCCAAATTCAGACGTAGTGACATAAAGAAAGCTTCTTTTCGTGCTGTCAAAGGCAGCTATGAAATCGACAACCAGGTGGTGTGTGGCAGTCCTCTATTCACGGGTGTTTTCTAAGATTTGGCGCATGGTAGCCTAAAGCCCCACTAATAAGGTCCAATCAGTTTGTTGACGGTGGTTTTTAATCTTACATAGAATCGAGCGATTGAACCTTATACGCGATGTTGCAGATTGTCGGATCTCTTTTTTTATGGTTTGAACAGAGCACACTTAAATTCCAATCTAGGACATACCTTCATCCAACCACATTTTACAAAGGAGCTGATGGATGCTCCTCATCAGTTCTTCGTCGCCGTATTTGAGTTGCTCGACCAGCAACCCATCGACAGCCACACACATTCTCTCATACCCGTTATTTGAAAAGTTTTGAAAAATTGAACGTGATCCCGTTTCCTAATAATTTTAATATGAGAAACGGAATGAAAGTAGATTATCACACCGTCCACTCCCCAGATCAAAGATATTGACTATTTCGCTTTTTAGTATTGGTATAAATCAAGCACCGGTAAAGTTGTCTAAACCAATTCATATATATTTTATATTATTAATTTGGGAATTGTTTCTGACAAGCCGTGGACGTGATAAGGTTCCGATTCTGCCCATTCATAGGTATCTGTCTCACTCAATCACCATCCATAGTACGAGTATAAAGCTCTTTAAGTTTCAAAGAAAAAGGAAGAAAAATATTGCGTGACTTGCGAACGCTTCAATTTGCTCCTTTTTATTGATTTAAAATTTTTTTGTGAAAGTTCACCATGTAAGTTTTCGTTAGTTGATTTAAAATTATTTTTATGAAAGCTCACCAAGTAAGCTTTTGTTGGTTGATATAAAATTATTTTTTATCAAAGCTCACCAAATAAGCTTTTGTTAGTTGATTTAAAATTATTTTTTATGAACGGTCACCAAATAAGCTTTTGTTAGTTGATTTAAAATTACTTTTATAAAAGCTCACCAGATAAGCTCTTGTTAGCTTATTTAAGATTATTTTTATGAACGGTCACCAAATAAGCTTTTGTTACTTGAATTAAACTTATTTTTATGAAAGTTCACCTAATAAGCTTTTGCTGGTTTATTTAAAATTTTTTGTGAAAGCTCACCAAGTTAGCTTTTGTTGGTTGATTTAAAACTATTTTTGGTGAAAGCTCACCAAGTAAGTAAATTGAGCTTTTTAAGACACTCGCGTCAAATTTTTATCAAATTTAAGGCTACACAAATAAACTAGGTGCTTAAATTAAACGCGGCCTTTGCTCTTTAGTGCAAAATATATTACTTACACAATAAATTTATAACCATATTTTAAGAGGCTAGACAATTTAAAATTTTTATATTACGGTAAGGTAAATATTTAACATAAATTTCAATTTTCCGTTTAGTGCAGAGTTGAACTTTTTGGGTTTTTTGGGAAAGTAACAAATAAACGAATGAGAGAAGGTGATCTACTAAACAGCTGGCACATTAATAATAATATAAGTCTATGTATACTAACCATTAGTTAATTACTGGTTAAATAAATATATCATACTCTGAACAGGATACATTAAGTTTGCCTCGAAGTTTGTAACACACAAATGGAGACATCAGAGACCATATAAAGTGTATATATGTATATATAAAAGATCAGCGTGATGAGATTAGTCGGTTTAGTCATGCCCGTCTGTCTGGCCTTCTGTGAACTACTCTCTTATTATTTGATATATCTATCTGAGATTTTGCACGCGTTTTTTCTCATCAATGAGCTGCTTATTTGTAGAAACCGACGATGTTGAAGCTCTATGGCATACAGCTGCCATACAAAGTGTGCGGTCAAAATCATGTGTTTGTAAAACTCTTTCATTTGACGATATGTCTCCATGAAACTTCGTATGGGTTATTACTTAAGTTAATATTGCATTCTCCGAAGAAATCGCTTAGATCGGATGACTACAGCATATAGCTGCTATACAAACTGAATGATCGGAATCAGGACCTTGTATGAAAAACTTTTTCATTCGACGAAATATTTTGGCATGAGTAATTGGTTAAAGAGAAGTAATGTAACCTCCTAAGAAATTTTTCAGATCGAATCACTATAGCATATAGCTGCCGTACAAACTGAATAATCGGAAACAAGTTGTTGTAAGAAAGCTATGGTATTTGTGAAGGGTATTATAGCTACGGTGCAGCTGAAGTTAACGTTTTTTTCCTTGTGGTTTACCTGAAGTTAAATATACTTTAAAATAGTTTTATTCCAACTAATATCTGCATACCGCACCTGCAGCCAGTTTAAGCACAATAATCCACACTGACCAAAAGTTACCAGTTATTCTTATCTTATTCCACTTAACTCTATTCTTACACACACCGTTGCATATTTTCAAACTGCAAAGTAATTGAACTTTTCATAATTCTCAGGCCAGACTATATATCAAACTGGCCGACCGAATATTTAGGCGCTAAGCGCTGACACACCTTTGGCGCGTTTGTGGCTCAAGTCTTTTGTTTTCACACATTTTACACACCGCGGTCTCACCTAATCACCGCAAAGGTGAGGGTGTTTTGTTTAGTGATTTATTTTCGCAAGTAAACTATTTATATTGGGTTTAAGTGAGGTCAACCAACAAGTATCTCGCATGTACGTGCACATGTTAAAGGGCTAAAGTGCTGTAATCGATATTGAGATGTGGCAAGCGGGAGTGCATGTGCGAATATGCGATGCAGAGTTGAGCAAATGCACAAGCTTATATGCGTGTATAGATTTATGAGCTATGGAATATGGCGAATATATGTAGCATATGTGTTATATATGTGCATACAGCAACATATTTTCCATTCTCAAAACTGCGAAGAAAGTTGGGTGTAACAAATGTTGCCATGACTTTAAGCAAAAAAATCACTTTCAAGTATTCCAAAATGCTTAAGTCTAGCACACGCAGTTTATTCCGCCTTCTTCCCTACCACTGAGGGTAGGATAACCGCTACGCCAACCCCTCAAATTCATATTCACGTAAAAGCACATTTTCAGATAGATTTCGATAATAATACGCACCGGCGCAACAATCTCGAAACAGGCTTGCTGCATGTACACGCTCCTCAGCCGCGGCCACTCCCACGTGTTATTCAATTGTCACTCTCAAGGTGTTAAGTTGTTGGCTTCTAACAACGGTTAAAAGTATTTTGAATCATTTAAGCGCTTGTTCGATTGCATATATATTGCACCTAGTCTTTGGCTTTGTTATTGTTGCAATTGTTATCTGACAGTTTCAACTCGCGATGTGTTTTAAAGCGTTTGCAGCGCATTGCATTTGAAATGCAATTGATTTATTGCTGTCTCGTCGTGCTGCCGACGCTGACAATTTGCATCGCGCAGCATGTGGCACATGTGTGTATGTGGCATGCATATGCAAGGTACGTGTATTCGAGCCATAGTTTTTAATTAATTGCCTGCAAAGACAAAAACTCAGCGCATTCACATTGATATTTGTTTGATTTCTGACTGTCTAGCGGCGACAGTGCGTTGTCCGTTGACCTCCCTGCTGCACAGTCACAACATTGATTTGTATATATGTGAAATATAGATATACATGTGTACGTTGCTAGATTGTGTGCATATTTTGGGTTTTTCCTTTGTGCGTGTCTGTTAGGCGTCTATAATTTTTTGGGTCAACACTGTTGTCCGTCAATCAACATTTCTTGCATTTTTTCACCAAATTAATTGTTGTTGTTTTAATATGCGCGTTATTTCGCCATTTTTACAACTATTTTCACAGTTTTTTCAAATATTTTTTTTTTTATTTTTTTTTTCATTTGCGACTTGCATATGTCACTTTGACGGTGTTGAATTGTCATTTTGCTGCTGCGCTCAGGGCAACACTAAAAAATTGTGAAACTCCAAAACACGGGTTTTAAAGTAAAATATTTTAAGGGTTTTAATTTTTCTTTTGTATATAACTTTGAGTGCTTGATTTATTAAACCCGATACTTTTTTGTACAAAGTTCTATGGAATCCAACTGGTATCTGGTAAGTTTCCCTCAACCTTACAGGAGGTACCCCAATAGGGCGATGGATTTTAAAAACCCCACAACTAGGGAGAAGGCAAAGAGATCACTAGATCTTAGGCGCAGCTATCTAGTAGCATAACAACTGAGGATAGGGGAAAGGCCGCCCTTTTTAAATCCGTTTCCCTTTCCTTACCAAATACCTTTTCCGGGAAGTTGGCCTATCTCTTGTTTTATCTCAAACACCTTTAAAATTTCCCCCTTTGCCAAATTAACCCGGCTATGGCCCATGGCTAGACCCGTCTTATCACAATAGACACTCGAAGGACCTATTGGGACAGCAGATTGCTGCACCCTTTGGCCAAGCTTTTGGAAAACCCCTCCTCCATGGCTTCCTCCCGCTTTGTTTACCCAAAAGTCATTTAGCACTTTTTCCCGAAAACTCCTAAACTCGGGGAAGGAAAGGAAACGCCAGCTACCTTTGGCGCAAGCTTTTAAGAGAAACCTTGAAGTCCAACCTTTAGCCAAGGCTTTAAAACTGTTCCTTAAAATCCTCCTCTGAGTCTGCTTCCATTTCAGCCATACCCCTTTTCCCCAAGGGATGTCGACAGGCACCCCGAATCCCCCCTGATTTTAAGGATCCGCTAAAAGTTAAACTTTTGGGGGCCCATTTTTAAAGATGGCTTCTTTAAAATCCCGTCTCTCTGAAGTCGATACCTTTTTGCTCTCCTTAATACCTTCCAAACGCTTCGATACCCTATGATTAGACCTAGATATTTCATTGTATCCGCCCGTCTGCAAAGACGGGTATCTCCCAATTATAGCAGCGTTGCCACCTGTATCTTATATCTTCTGTTAAGTAAAACTAGCTGGGTTTTTTCCCTGGGTTAAGGGAAAGAGGCCGTAGACCTGGAATATCCCTGCTCAACTCGTACGCGGTACTTAGGAATTTTCCTTTGAAGTTCATCGTCTGCAAAGGCAATTCACCGGCAGCCATGATTCTCAAGTTCTTTAAGCAGATCCTTAACGACCAAAAAACCCTGTGGCAAAGATGAGTCAAAGCCGAAAAAACCATGTCAAAGAAGTCAAAAATCAAGGTTATGTTGTCATTTTTCTTCGATTATCTAGTTGTGGTGCTCTCCGAATTCCTTCCGACCGGCCAACTGTCAACAAGGAATACTATTTTAGTGTTATGTGCCCGTTTGGGAAAAGGGCGTTCGAAAAGCAGAGGCCGGAATTATGGGCCGATAACTCTTTTTAACCAATATCGTGGCGAACCACCCGATTCGCTTATTTGCTCAGTGTAATTTCTGCCTAATCAACGAACTCGAACGATCGCTACGGGAAACCGTTTTGAGTCAATTGAAGACATTAAACGTGAATCGCTACTCGCATTGAAGGCTATTCCAGAAATTGACTTAACAATGTTTCGAGGGTTGGAAAAAACGTTATCACAAGTGTATTGTGGCAAAGAGAGATTACTTTTAGGGGGACGACATACTTTTCAAAAGAATAAATTAAGAATTTAAAAATTATGAATACAATCTTACTTTTTTTTGGTCGTAGTAGAAATTTTGAGGAAACATCAGTTTGAAGCTGATATTATTTAAGATACTATGAGGAAATCTACTGGGTGGGAGCATGCTAAAAAGTGATCCTTAAAGATAGCCCAGTCGCCCTACCATAATGAGAATTTATGAAAAAATTCTGCGTTATTAAGTAGATCAAGGGAAAAAAGAGGAAAGCATATGTTTAGAAGTAAAAAAAAAAACAACGGTTTATAAATATGTTTTTAACAAATAAAATTTTTCGATTATTTTCCATATTTCAAATGACGCAATTATTTAATATTATGCTGAAGCTAAGCATCACTAAAGGCACGAGTAGAAATATACACACACTTATGCAGATACCACTGTGTGACTGACAAATTTGCCGCTGACAAAGCTTTCATTTTGATGGATTGCCATTTTTCTGACACAAGCGCACAATTGGCGGTAAAAAGAGGCCGGGCATACAAATGACAAATGTGTCATGTTAAAGACTTTTTGTTTCCATTTTCAGCGCTGGCATTTAGGTTAGCAATGTAGGCTGTAGGGCGAACACAACAAGCGCAACGAAACCGACAACCGAGCGCCTTCGGTACGTGGATGTTAGCATAATTCGCTTTCAGCATTCGCAAAGCTTCAACAAAACGAGAATAAATAGCAAAACCGTTTGGAGCTGTCATTGCGGAACTGCCGGTTGCCGGTTGGACTTGAAAAAAAAGCATTGCCACTACAAAAAGCTGCTAGCGAAACGACTTTGGTGGCGGCGGCGGCAAAAACAACAAATGCTAGGCGGTGGCGGTGCATCATATCGCATTGGCAACAAATTGTATGTGTGGTACGTGCGCATGCGCATGCGCATTGCCGCGTGGGAGTCAGAAGCGGCACGATTTGTGTCGCTTAACTCTTTTTAAATGAAGAAATAAAATAGCGACGAACTGCACTAAGCAGCTGCCACATGCAACGTGCCGAGTAATGCGAAAAAGAAATGCCTTGGCGGCAACAACTTGGACGCAGTACTTGTGTTACCGCAACTTTTGTTGTAGTAGTCGTCGCTATCTCGCCGCACACACATACACACGTACACATGGACAAACGCCAACTAATGCCGCATGTCGCGCTTCTTGCCACAAAAAAATTGGAGCACACGCGCACCCGCCAGCGGCACTTTATGGGTGGCCGCGCGCCGTTCGCCTTGTCAAATGTGACCGCTTGTGTGCAAACAAACCCCAAACAAAGCGCAAGCAACAACCGCAGAAAGAAAGAAAAGGCGAAAGAAAAACAAAGCCACACTGGCCACACATATACCCACATATAAGTATATATATTTACACATATATATAAATGTGGCGCTTTAGGAAAGCGAAAAAATGTTGCACGTCCGCCGCTGCATGTTGCAAGCCGGCGCACGCAGACGCGACCTTGCCACACAATGCACGCCACACGAGTTAGGCGGCCGGCATCAGTGCGATCGTTGCCATGCCGGCGCATTTAATTGATTGACAGCCATCAAGCAGACAAGCAGCGCAATAGTGCGCTATTAAAGGCCATAAACTGGCACAAAAAAATGTGAAAAATCTAAAAAAGTGCATAAAATGTAAATCAGCACAAGCGACAAAAGCGGCACACAGCGGAAGTCGTCGCTGTGGCAGCGACAAAATAGAAAACGCCAAACGGCGGAAAAAACATCGCACGAGTTGCGCGCACGCGGCATGCAACCACCCACGCATGCGCACTCAACACGCCACACCACAACAGCCGGCAAACAAATCAAGCGCCCTCCACAGGCAGCAGTGACTAAAAGCTCAGCATTGACTTGCCGACAAACCGACAAAATGCATGCCACAAGCCAGCAGCGCTGAACTGCCGCCAACAAAAAAAAAAACACTGTATTTTCAAAGCGAAAAAAATATTTACTGCAAAATAAAACGAAGTAACGCTGCATATTCATGAAATCACGCGATTTTCGAAAATACACTTTTTTTGTCTATATGAAAGCGTGCTTGAATGACAGAAGCGCTGATCTCCAGCGGCGCTTTAAAACTAGTGTGTGCATATGGAAATATTTAAGCGGAGTCTTGTGCCTGAGCGCTTAGTGATGCTTATGACAGTAACATAATAGTAACGGCATCCACAAGCAATTGCAATAAATCACTCATCTACTTGAACATCTATTATATGATATATGAGTTGGAAAAAGGCTGCTTGACTTCAATGGAGTCTAGCTGAAGGTCTTAATTGGTGCATGCATTTGGGCCTCATGTATTTTTGAAGCAACTTAGTGGCGTTTATATGAATTTCGCTAGAGATAATAAAGATAGTTGAAATAGTGAAATTAATAAGACGCACAATTTTTTCTATTTTTTGTTTTTTTTTTTTTTTTAAGGAGTTATCCTGCGAATGCGGGTGTACCTTTTTCCCGAGGGGTCACAGGAATTGAAGTCGCAATGGACGAGTTTAAACTATTTTTCTCCAAAAATTTCAGAACTTCTTTTTTAATAGTGTATGTTTGTGACCATAAAAAATTATAAAAAAATATTTTTTTTATATGAAAAAGGAATGGTTGAAAAAATGGCTGTTTTTTATCCGAGGAAACCCTTATAACCCCTTAAGCTAAATTAAACTCCGAAAAATGGTAAAAAAAATCTCATTAAACAGCTGAAAAAGATTACTTTGCTTATTTCATCTACCTATTATTTCGTAGAAGCAATGGGTATTTGTACATTTTCTGAACAAATTTTCCGAAACAAAGTATATACTTTTTACACCATCAGATAGTAAAGACTTCCACAATCATAAAGACTTTTGAAAAAAATTGATATTTTGACTTGAAATTTTTTATTGAAAATTAAGGATTTTTATTCAATATTACAGTCAGTAAAGTAAGAGCGTGGTCGTTAATTTATAAAAAAAAAAATATTTTTTGACACTTCATATTTTTTTATACACACTGTACACATTACAAACAATGATGCAAATTGGTCAATTATATGTCCAGTCACCACCAGCATCGATAATTGCCTAGCATCTCTGAGGTATGCTTTCTACTAATTTTACGGCGTATTCTAGTGACAAGGATCTCCAGATCCGACGAATTTCGTAAGGCAACTGCTACAAAGTGTATGTGCGTCTTCTACGAAGCTTCTGTTGAATATATGCCAGCACATTTTCAATAGGGTTTGCATCGGACGACTGCGACGGCCACTCCAATGTAACGATGCCAGATTAAGTTTTCCACTGAGTACAGAGCTTGCTGCGGTATTTAGAATCGTTGTCCTCATGCAGAATCCAATCTTAATTTTTTCTGCCGTTTGGCAGATAGCAGTAAAGCCTTTTTGTAGATTTTTATCAATTTCTCGGCATTTAGGTTGTCAGTAAAGAGGTACAAAGTGCCGAATCCCTGCGTTGAGGTCCGCTCAATTGGTGAAAATTGACCAGGCTCGCGTGAGGACAGAACATGCCCATTTAGAACCTTCATCAGTAAAAATTACATTTTCAAAATCTCTATTAATATTCTCTTGCGCCCAAGCGAGTCGCTTTGTCACAAGTTTTTCAGTCAACAGAGGCTTCTTCGTTGTGTTGCGCCATTTCAAATCATGAGTATGAAGAAGGGTTCGGATAGTTTCGTAGGATATATTATTTTGCCATTCATTTTGCTTGTCCGATTCCGCGAAAACAGATTCAGTATTCTTTTTTATCTTTTTTGTTCACTTCACCAAAGTATTGCACTTCAGCAACAAAGCAATAACGACTGCTAATTAACCAGTTAGACGGCTTGATAATTTCCTGAAATAGAATCAGATTATATAAGCTCTAAGTCCAACTTTTTCTGTTTTTGGTGTAAAATATTTGTGCTCGTATATACACAGCACTGCTAAGCACGGTCATGAAAAATAACAGAAATAATTTTATGACTCTTGGAAAATAAAAAAAGTACTTTATAAATTCTTTCAAAATATTAAAGGTATAATTATAAATATTTTAAGAATATACAGTAAAAGTTTTCTTATTATGTGATTATATCTATTATAGATCATTGCATGGAAAGCTACAGTTTCTAGCAATAAGAATGACGTGATTTTTACAGCTCGTGGTGGCCATGTTTGTTTAAAGATTTAAGTCAAATTTCGTCAGTGTATTCAGTAAGCTTTACAATTTCATCTTGTTATGTCTCACTTTAGTAAAACGCTTGAAAATTGTCCAAAGTTATTACGCACATTCTTGTTTTCCGGTGGCTACTGTAAGAGCTCTTGGCCTTAACTTGCGTCAAAAAATTGTAAATTGATTATAATATCCAGAATGGTGTGGCATCACCAACAAAGAAAAGCCCTTAATGAGGGAAATATCAATTCTGTTTAGGCCAGTGACAATTTGACAAACTTTGCTTTTGAATTTGACTTGGCACAAGAACTGCAGTCGACAGCCCATTTGAAGCACCGTAGCTTTGCCGATTGGGTGCTAGAAATGAAAGAAGCCCACAATGATTTTCATCAAAGAAAAACCATCTTCTCAGATGAAGTCCATTTTTGACTTAATGACTTCGTCAGAAAATTTACGATGCTTCACGTTTAAACATGGATGCATTGCCTGGAAAGTTTGGCTAACTTCGAAAAATGGCCCAGTCAAATGGCAATCATGCGATTTAACCTCTCTAGATTTGTTTCTATAGAGATATAAAAATCAAGGAGGAAGGTTAGGAGCATGAGGAAAACGTTTAGCACTACATAGCCGAAATTCCAGTCGAAATCCTGCAGTGGTCATTGAAAAGCTTTGTTATTGTTGGTACAGTGGTGGAAATTGAAATTCGGGTAATTGAAAGTCAAAGTTTATTTTATTATTAAATTTAAATGAGAGAAACAATTTTTTTTTTTGTTTTTTGATATTTTTGTATATTTTGGTGTTTTACTAGTGAATAATAAATATTTACATAACTTTAATGCTAATTCTTTTGCAAAAATAATTTTTGATCGTCAAGTGGAGTGAAAATTAAACACTCCAAAAATCATAAAAGTAATATTGCGTTGAACCTCCTTTGCTTTCTATAACGGCCAAAACGCGTTGCGGCATTGAATTTCTCCAATTCTGCAATGTTTCTGCTCCTATTTCGTCATACCCGACATCCTCTAGAATTTTATCGAGCTCAATTAAAGTGCTTGTCCTCTTCTTTGCTACCTTGGTCTTCATAAGTAATATACAAAAGGTTCTCAATATGGTTAAAATCTGGGCTGTTACCTGACCATTCTTCGTAATCGCTACATAACATGTTGAACTTGGACAAGTCATAGAAGATTACTTCTTGCCAATCGACTACAGTTTGGCTTCGGTGATTTATAGCCCACCGGAAGCGTTATTGACACATTTTCTGAATCAAAAGTGGCTTTTTTGTCTCGATCATCGAGCGTTCAAATCAGCAGCCCGAGGCCTGTTTCGTATAGTTCTAGCAGTGATTTCGGTTTCAAGTTCTTCTATGATCTCCATTCTGATGTCCTCAACGATTTTGAATCGATCCTTTAGGTTAATGCGTTGTTTTTGCCGATCCTCTCTAGAAGATGTTTCCTTACTGATCTTCAGCCTGGTTTTCTATTCAGAGACCCACTGCTTTGAATTTTTTTCAAGAAATCCGCGGTAGAAGATTTCTTGAATCCCACTCTTTCACTGATATTTGGCTATTTATTTGCAACTACAAACTTAGTTTTGACATTAACTAATTATACAAAACCACAGAATATGTAACTTAAACAAACACATCAAACAAATTATTATTTATATGGACAAGGCAAAGGCACAGCAAGCAATTTTGGGCATTGCCACTATCAAATTAAGATATTAATCATGGTAACGCCTGCTTATTAAACTAGTTTTTTCGGCGCATACAAATGAGCTTATTAACGAAACACGTATATCCTTAAAATATATGAATAAATATATCTATATATGCATACATATATACGAGTATAAATATAGATATATAGTATGTGTATCAATTTAGAACGTAAAATAATTTTTTGAGTCGGCAATAATCAATTTAATTGGACGCTGTCGGTGCAGTTTAGGCTGAAGGAGCCAGTACGCTGCCGGCTTTTTATTACAATTAAATTTTTCTGGTTTTTTTATTGTTGTTGTCAATGTTGCACTTGAACCTTGTGCTGCTGTCAAATTATACACCTCCTCCATCGCTGCACAGGCACATAAAGTATGAATCGCTCGTGTGTAAACACAAGGACATTGTGTTAATGCCGCAACCACTGCATCGTGCATCGCATCATTAAATGTAAATTGCAGCGAGTGCAGTGAGTTATAAGCTGGGCGTGCGTTTTTTGTTGCCGTTACTCTGATTTTAGTCGGACATCGGTTTTTTGGAAGCGCTTTTGTAGTAAAAAATATACATAATTTTATATAAAAACAGTTTCAGGTGCTTACACAAAGTACGTTAAGTGATAAGGGTATATTTTGAAAGAAATAAACTGATTTTGCGTTGTTTCTTCGCCTATGAATGCGCGTTTGTCAAATTGAAGCTTTGATCTGCAGATCTTATGTGCCTTGTTATCCGACAGCACATTTTTTATAACCAGCACATCGATTAAATACAACAACACTTTCCCGCAACACTATACAGCGCAGCATTATACAAAAAAAAAACTGTTTTCACCTACGTAAAAGACAATTTTCTCATTAAAATGTCTTGAAGTTTGCACTCAGCGCGAATTAACGCCACTTTGCTAGCGTCAAAACAAAAGACTGAAGCAACGAACCTCGTGTGTTGTCGCCGCCTCTGATGTAGATGACGGTAGAAAAATTACTTAATAATTTACATCAAAATTTATTAATTTTAATATGATTTATAAAAATTTATGAGCGGCTGTGAGGCATTAACAATTTGCCAATAAATAAATGTTGCTTGCTGCAAAGGCCAAAAACAGCAACAAATGCATGTAAATTTGGTTAACTTTATATTTCGGAGTGTGTGCGTGTGTGTATGAACATGCGCATTTGCATGTATTTAAGCTTCAGCACTACCGTTGACATTATAGCCGCAAGGCAAACAAACAGGCCGTCAAAGTATGCTGCAACAGCAACGTCAACCTGCAACGTATCAAAAATTGAGGCAAAGAACAAGCATTTCGGTTGTTTGCCGAAAATCGACGCATTTTCGGTGGACTGTTGTTTCTGTCGCAAGCTTTACTCCGCAATAATGGCTGCAGGCTAAGAACGTACGCACATTGAGTATGTAAAATTGAGGCAGTGTAGATATTAGCATATTTTTATATAAGCATTGCGACTAAAAATGCATGGTTACAGTGGTTGCAGGTTATACATTTCAGTTGACTTAAGGAAAATATAAAAATAAATATAAGAAAAAGACAAAAATAAAAAAGCTTTCCATACAAAAACTTGAGTATTATCGGTTGGTATACTATATATGGCAGGTATATGCTGTTACCGTCCGATCTGTAAAATTTCTAGGAATATTGAAGCGTTGTCTTGGATCATACCAAATTTTATAATTTCTTGAAGATATCTCATCAAATGACAAAGCTTTCCATAAAAGAACTTGATGCCGATCGTTCAGTTATAGGCTATAGTGCAACAATATGGGCGATTCCGACAAACTAGCAGTGATTTGGTGAGTCTATAAAAAGAAAACTCAAAAAACAAAAAAAAACATTATTGTTGTTGTTGTTTCTTAAAAAATGTTCGCTCTCATTTGATATTAATATTGAACACAAAAACGCATATTTTTCGAAATTAAATTATAATACATAATATATACAAATAAGTAAAATGTACGCCATATTTAAGTGAACCTGCCCACTGTGCATAACCAAAGCACTAGTAAAAAGCAAAAACAAAGATTGCAGCGCAACAATTTTGCATTTTTATAAGCAACTTAAATCAATTGAGTTGGTAAAAATCACAACAACATCAATGTAACAACAACAACAATAATAATACAACAACAATAACAACAAAAACAACAACAAGATACCCATAATGACAACAAAAAAATAACAACAACATCGCAGCAACAACTATAGTATAACAACAACAAAACACAACAATAACCAAATTACAACAACAATAAAACAACAACGCCGTGGTAATAAAGATGAAAACAACATGCAAAAGATCAATAAGTTGCCAAGCAAGCGCGCGAAGTTCAGCGAGAGCAGCGCAGGGAAACGCAAGAGGAGTCGACTAAAGCGCTGAATGAAGCAGCGCAGTGTCCCAGCGCGTAAGCATATAATTTATGGCCAACATAATTGCCGTATGCGCCTTAATAGGACCGCACAAACCAGCGCCAGCGCTTCAGTGCTCCTTCCGCACACCAACATGCGTGCATATGTAAATATATATGTTCAGAAATATACATGTTGTTGTTGCTATTGCCACATTTCGTTAAGCTTGTTGCATCGCACGCACAACGTTCCTTACATTAGTGCGTATGTGTGTCTGTGCCGAAGTTGAAATTACAAAAACAAAGTATACACGTATGAAATTAGTGCCCTCAACTGGCGTGCAACAAATGCACGCCGAAGTGCGTTGTGCGACATTGTAAGCGCTTCTCGTGTAGCGTTGCGTAAAAGCAAAGGCATAATTAATCAATTTTCTACTCAACAGCCGAGACAGAAGCGGCAACGCGAAATATATTGGCGTACAAATCAGGCGGCAACAGCTAAAACGCCGCCAACAACAGCAGCGGCTACAACAACGTACACAGTGAAAATTTAGTCATAATAAGACAAGCACTCAAAGACATGCAACATATGTTGCAATTTGCATGTAAATATGTTTAATTTGCAAGCAAAAGGAAATTTAACTGTGCTTATGTATGTATGTATATATTTGCTGGTGTCTTCAAAGCTTGTAAAAGTGCTGGCAAAGTTATGTTTCAATATATCACCCAGTAGTGAAGTGAAAATGGCAAATTGTAGGAAATTAAATTTGTTGGTGAAAAAATTATTCTTGCAAAAACAAGTTTTTAAATAAAAAAAAAATGTTTTTTGAAAATTTAAAACTCTGCCAAGCTTGAAGTGGGCTTACATATTATTTTACATGCTTTCTAAGAAATTTTTATATCCAAAAACAAACAATAGGTAAATATGAGGAACTCTGAATGACAAGCATTCCGCTACCAATAACTATCGGCCTTTTAAACGTACTATGCTAATTTTAATTTCAAAAATATAACACGATTTGTAAAGTGTTTCAATTATATGTATGCAGACAAATTTTTGCAAGAAAGTTAGGTTTTGTTTACTTTGTGGAAATTATTAAATTGCCCTTTCTTTAAATTTAGGGAAGAGGAGGGATAATTCGTGCGAAGCAAGGTCCACCTTTAGAATATTTTTTTATAAAGTGCTTAAATTGTATTTCTTAAAACCAATAGTATATTATAGCAGGAAATTTGAAGAATATTCCGTTAAATTTTCGGAAAGATATATTTAAAAAATATGGGAAACCAGCAATGACTCTGGTGCGTTTCGGAAAAAAGTAGAATTGAATTTCCCTTTATAACTGGCTGCTATATAATCTGAAAACGAAAAATCAACATCAGTTCGTTAGATAATCGCTTTGCCTAAGTATCGCTAGAGCGCTTATTTTAAATTTCAATTTTTACCTTTTGGGAACACTGAAGAAAAAGCAAACTGAAGATATCGGTCAATGCGTGAGATTTATAATTAAAATTCAGAGAGA